>JAREIK010013803.1:0-97786 GCA_029783825.1 Sapria himalayana | reverse complement strand
GAAAGGCTTAATCAGAAATTGCCGCATATAATTATTTGGTGCATATGGAAATTTCGAAACAAAAGTAAATTTGAAAATATAAGGATGAATTTAATAGAAATTATAAAAGATATTAGAAAGGAGATATGTAATATATCAATAATAAAACCGATAGTTATACAGGAAATGAAACAAGAAAAGAAGATTGAGAAAGAATGGGATCTCACATACAAAGTTTTAAAATAGCAATGGGCTAAATGTATACAGTGGAATGCTCCGCCGGTTGGCAAACTCTCACTTAATACGGATGGGAGTTTTAGCAGGGACACTGGAATAGCAGGAGGAGGCGGGGTAATAAAAGATCATACAGGGACAGTACAGAGAGCTTTCACCAGATCTAGTAGAGCCTCCTCGGCTTTAGAATCAGAAATTAGAGCATTAAAATCAGGGTTAGAGATGTAAGGAGCTAAACTTTAAAAACATTGAAGTTCAGGTAGACTCAAAATTACTAGTTGATACAGTAATCAATAAGAAAATATTATGGAGGTATGAAGAGGATCTAGAAGTAATTCTTAGTCTTTTGGACGAACTGAAGGCCTCAATAATACATATATATAGAGAAGCTAATAATCTAGCGGACAGTCTATCTAAAATAGGCACCACCAGAGGAGATATAGAATATAATGAGAAATACATGCCAAATAAACTAAGGGAATAGCATGTTTAGATAAAATGGGTTTTCCTTATATTAGAACAAATAAACAGAACCCAAAGATATGACAGTCTCATCTTTCTGCTGGATTGTGCGGGAATTCATCATTGCAGAGAATTTCTGTCTCACAATTAAATGGAATGGAAGGATGGAGATTGAGCCATATTGGGTATAAATGAAGGAGATCCCATTGTAGGATGTGTTAATTCTTCATTTCGGCGGAATAGTGCATAGCTAAAATGTAAGGTTGTCAAAATAATATGTATGTAATTTTAGAAATTCTGCATACCCAAAATAGGTGCTAATTCTGTATTTCGGCAGAATTCGATTTTCCCTTTAGAAAGGATGTACCTTGATTTTCCTTGCAGGACAATATGTATTCTGTCTTTTCCTTGCAGAATGTTAAAGAGGAGAATTCGATAATTCTGTGGAGCTTTAGTCTTATGTTGTATAAGTTTAATCAAGAATAAGGGTAGTAGGGTATCAAGATCTGGTAGGCACGGTCGTTTTTTGTTTTTTTTTGTTTTCTCTTTGGTTTTGTTACAGGATCGGCAGTGAATATACGAGGAAGGAAGACGCCTGGAAACTTGTGAAGATAATAGCCAGACGCACGGGGAAGAGGAGAGATAGAGGCCCGACCACATGGGCACACTACCCCATATGCTGACTAAAACTACCTCCATTGTTGCTGCTGCTGCTAAAGTGCCTCCAGTGCTGATGCTGCTGCTATCTAAAACTTGTGAAGAAAAGAGCCTCCAGGGCTGCTGCTAAAACTGCCTCCACACAGATGTAGAGACAATATAAAATAAAGGAGTACATATCATGGAAAACCTGCTTGAACAAAATATTAGGATGATGGGAGAATAAAGAAGAAGCTGGGGAAAGTCTGTTGCTGTATGTTGCTGCCATACGTGCAGTCTATTTTTGCCATGGGAGAACAAAATGTACACAGTGCATATACCTATGTAGAGAGTACTCTGTTGCTGCCATGAGACCTCCCGCTACTGTGATGAATATACCTGCTGGTGTGGAAAGTCTTCTGCTGTTCACTGTCATATAATAAGGAAGAATCACAAAGAGAGTGGCTTCCGCTTCAGTTAATCTTAATAATGATAATTTCTCTGTATTATCGGCTAGGGAATTACCCTGTAAATGGTATGTCTTATAAGTTTTCTGAGGTTGTAAAGGTTTTCCTCCGCCTACAAGTGAGGGGTATGTTTTCTTTAATAAATGATAAAAGCCTTTTTTTAAAAAATATATATATATATATAAATTAAATGAACAAATATAGAAACCTACATGCATAAATATAAGTTTAACTATTGTGTAACTATATGTCTAACCACATGTGACTATATGTCTAACCACATGTAACTATGTTTATAATTACATGTATAACAACATACAATATTATTTAAAACTATATGCGTATAACTATATATAAATATTTGTATATCTAAATAAATGCCTATATAATTATATATAACTATAATTAGAGACAATTGCGTTTGTTAACAAAATGATTTTTTTTAATAGTTATGGAAGACGATCGTGAATGGATGTACAAGGGTCGAATAGTGAATGGAATATTCTCTAATGAAAGGGGGGATAAAGTTAATGAATTTGTTGAGTTTGCTCTAGGATATCTTGAGTGTGTGAATAGTGGTACAAATACAAGGTGTCCTTGAACTTTAGTTAAATATCAGAATAAAACATTTTTGAATGTTGAGACACTGAAGATGCATTTGTATAGAAATAGTTTTGTGGCGGATTACTATGTTTGGATATACCATGGTGAGAAGCAAGTCCACCAGTGGTGTTCAAGTTCAGTACGGGTGTCAGTAAGTGAAACTGAACAGATGGTCTCGGATAATATTAATCACACCACATACCATAAAATAGTTTTTGATGCTGTGGGTCCTAAATTCAACCCGAATGAGGAACCCAATGCCGAGACAAGGAATTTCTATGACATGATTCGAGCTGGAGACAAACCTATATATGAGAGAAATTCTAAGCATACTCAACTTTCAGCAGCCAAGAGGATATTAGAAATAAAGTGTAGACACATGTGTTCGCATGCATGGTTTGATGATATGTCTAAATTCATTCAAGAATTATTGCCTAAAGATAATTTGATGCCATTGGATTTCTACAGCACGTAGAAGTTAGTTAGAGGTTTGGGATTACTCATACAGGTCATTCATTACTGTGTGAATAACTATATGATATAGTGGGGTGATGATAATGACCTTAACAGTTGTAAAATATGTGGGCATGTTCGGTACAAGCATAATGTTATGAGTTCTAGAAATAGATTGTATATACGTAAGTTGAAGGTGTCGTATAAGAAGATGTGCTATTTTCGAATAACACCTAGGTTGCAGAGATTGTATGCATCAACTGCAACAGCTAATTAAATGAGGTGGCATTCAGAGCATCATATGTAGGAAGGTAAGATGTGTTACCTTTTCGATGCCCCTGCTTGGAAAATTTTTGATAGGTGTTTTCCTAATTTTTCTTCTGAAGTTGAAATGTTAGGCTGACTTTATTTGCTGATAGTTTTCAGCCATTTGGTCAATCTGGATAGCAATATTCTTTGTCGCCTATGGAGGTGACCCTGTATACTTTGCCTCTAGACTTATGTATAAAAAAGGAATTTATATTTTTGACTGTGCTGGTGTTGGGGCCTACGAATCCAAAGGGGAAGAGAGATATTTTTTGTAGCCATTGATAGAGAAGTTGAATAGTCTTTAAGGTGTTGGGGTTCAAACTTATGATATTTCCTAATGGCAAAATTTTCAGATGCACGCTACCCTCGTGTAGACCATAAATGACTTTTTTGTGTATTCTATGATGTCTGGGCTGAGTACAACTATTATGTTAGCATGTCCGCATTGTATGGAAGATTCTGATACCTTTGATTAATTAAGAGCAGAAAATAGTCATGGTTCGACAACCATCAGAAGTTTTTGCCCATTAATCATCCGTATTGACGTAATACCAAGACTTCATTAAAAATAGAAAGGTTACTAAATAATTCCCAGTGGTTAGTTATGGGGATGATATTTTGCAGGAATTGAATAACAGAGGCTTGAGGAAGGTGATAGATTTTGATGCTAAGGTTGTGAATGCAGCTATATCTAAGACTTGTGGGTGAAATAAGAGAAGTATTTTCTGGGATTTTTCCTACTGGCATGAACACTTGCTCAAGCACAATCTTAATGTTATGTATATCAAGAGGAATTTGTTTGACAATATTTTCAATACAGTGTTAACATCACAGGAAAACTAAGCACACTTACAAGTCAAGAGATGAGTTGAATAAATATTGTCGTAGTCCTCAATTTGCAAAAAATCTTGTTACCAATAAATACCCTGATGTGCCATTTGTTCTGAATAAATCATAGAAGAAGGTTGTGTTGGAGTGGGTAAAAAAACTCAAGATGTTTGGCATGAAAAATCATGGATGTCATGTATTCATGCAAAGGTTGTTATCAATAACTCTCCGAGAAATCCTGCCTAATAGAATATGGGAGCCGATAACTGAGATTTCTTTATTCTTCAACTAATTGACTTTTTCTTCATTGATTGATGAGGAATTAAGGAAACCTGGATGAACAAATTCCAATTATCTTATGCAATCTTGAGAAAATCTTTCTCTCCTAGTTTTTTTTTGACTCAATGAAATATCTTCTAGTTCACTTCGCTTACGAAGTTAGGATTGCTGGTCATGTCCATTATCATTGGATGTATCCTCCAAAAAGGTAAAATTTATTCACTAAACTAATTCTTTTCCTATATATATATATATATATATATGCACAAAAATGACTTGTAAATTTCAAAAATCTTTTTGTAGATACTTTAGGAAAATAAATCATACAATAATGAATAAGGCTCATGTTGAGGGTTATATATCAATAGGTTATATTATGGATGAGGCTGCAAAATTCGCATCATTCTATTTCAAAGGAGATCCAAATCTTCTACTTAAGGAAAAGCGGAATGAGTTTTTATCTTTATGACAATGTGGATAATGATATATTTGAAAATTTAATGCCTCCTAGTAAAGCAATTTGTGCTGAAGGAAAAAGGTATCTAGTAGACTTTGAATATACTTTAGCTCATCTATATGTCCTAATGAATTATTCAGAGGTTCAACCATTCATTGAGTAAATATTTTCTAATAGTCAACTGATATCAATTACGCATTATAATTTACTATATCCTATCAATGTATCAATTATTTTTAATTTTTTTTTTTTGTGATTTTGTAACAAATAAACGTGAAGAGTTTCAAACAGAATGAAGAAGCAATCAATACCATGACACAGAAAGAATTTTCATATTTTTTGAAAAATACGTATGTTTACGTATAATTAAAATCACAAAATAATTGTATTGTTCTAATAAAAATTTATAATTGTAATCTAAACAATGCACTTAATTTCAATTATAGGTTCATATTTATGCAAATAAAATTTCCAATCATTAACTTCAATTATAGCATGAGATCCTATAAGATAGGTTAAAATGTGTAATGTTTACTATGTGTGAATGGTTATAAATTTCACACTAAATCGTATGGCAGCTACTGGGCAACAGACAATACGGAAGTATGCATTAAAGAATCCATATACAATGAAACTGAATATGACTATTACGGAACTCTGGTCGAAGTGATCGAGTTAGAATTTGAAGCCCTCACGGTTAAAAAAACTATGTTATTCAAATGTGAATGGTTCGATCCAAACCACATTTTGGTATTGTTATCCATCCTCGATATAAATTTGTCGATGTGCATGATAAAAAATGATTCAACAAGTATGAACATTTTGTCTTAGCAGTACAAGCATCACTGGTTTATTATTGTAAATATCCGGGTTAGACCAATCCTAGAAAGTATTGAAAGCTATGTGCAAAATAAAAGCAAGGGCTCAAATTGACATCCCCACATCACCAAGTATTGATTTCATAGAATCAGCTTTCAAATTGATGAAAATGATGTTATAATCGAAGCTTTGGTGGGGGACGAATACGTCCTTTTAGTCATATCTTCTAAAATGAATACAAGTGGGGATGTAGATGTTGATGAAAATTGAATTGATTCCGAGAAAGAAACAAGTAATGAAGAGGATTTTGAAAAAGATGTTACTATATCTGAAGAAGGAGACGAACCAGATTTGGATGATTCTAATGAGAATGAGTAGACAGTGAGTTTTATGTTATTTTAATTATTAATCATTTTTGTTTATTTTCATTGCCTCATATATTTTCTACATGTATGACACGTGGACAAGGTAGAGGCGGCATGTTGTAAGGTCATACGAGTTATGGCTTAGGCAGCACAGCCTAAGGTATGCCCGAAACTGGTATAGTGTCATGGGTGGAAGATGCCATAGCAGACAGAGAAGGTTGTGAATATATCGCAGCAGCATCAACAGCTGACAGATCCACATAATAGTCCTAAGATTTTGATAAATGATCAAGAGACGTGGGAGGGAGATGAGAGAGATGAGAAAGAGGATAGAGATGTCGGAGAGTCTTCCTCAGAGTACCCTACAGACAAGACTCTTCCTATTGCTTATTTTGATCTGATAATTGATAATCTGTAAGATATAAAACTTAAAATTATATTAATTTATTAATTTATTAATTATTAATTTATTCTTTACTTGCTAATAAATTTTTTTTGTTACAGGATGAAATTAGAGCCGTCTGGTTCCATTTCTAGGGTTCTGAGAACAATTTTCATGAAGTCCTTTAAACCTAATTGACATAATTGGAAGTCACTCACACATAGAGACAAATTGATGATTTTGAGAGAATTTAAGGTAAATTTTCTACCTAAAAATTTTTACATCTTTTATTTATTCTTTTGTTCGCTGATTAAAAATTATTGATTTATAATTACAAAAGTTTACCGGTGGATACAGCCAAAGGAGTCGGTCAAAAGTGTGTTCTACAAACATGCTCCCAGTCAGTATAAAGACACTGTGTACAAGATTAAAGAAAAATGACTGAAGAAGAAAGAAAAAGATTTGAGTGTCCCGGATCATATTTTCCAAGGAGTGGCGGAGTAAATGGGAAGATCTGGATTCTAGGAAGAGGTGTGATAAACAAAGCAGCAATCACGCTCAAAGCGGGCTGGTGAGGATAGTGGCATGTCTACACACTCTTGTGAATCTCGCTCTATGCGTGAGCATGAATGAGCATTGATATTATTTCTAATTTATACTTTTTATGTTTATTACTTTGTAAATTGTGTTTAATTATGCCTAAATTTCATTTTTTATAAGGAATTTTTTTGCAATATATTTAATATATGTATTGTGTGTAATTATAGACACGCAAGGAGGGTAAGAAGCCTAGTGCTCCTCGCTTATTCAGATACATGCTCACGAAGGCTCATGATGATCAGACTTTTATTGATCAGAGATCTCGTGCAGCAAATGTAAGTTTAAATTAAAAAAAATTAATTTTTCTTTTTTTGTTTGAATATAAATTGAAACACTTTTCATACATTTTTATTAGGCGAGATATGAGGAAATGTTAGCTGCTGCAACTCAAGCGTATTCCCAGTCTACTTCAGGTTCATGTGATGGTGCAACATGTAGTTCTCATTCATCAGCTCCATCAGTTGATGCAAATCAGATTTAGTATCTGGCTGTTGATGGCAAGGAGAAAATGCCCGTCTATGGTGTTGATTCGTCGACATCATTATTCTACTCGTATAGACGACCAAACTATGAAGCTGAATTTTCAAGACCAATTTCAAATTTGTTCCCAAAGATGAAGGAATTTTAGGATGTGGTGCGAAATTTGATACAATTTCAGTTGGCCGATACTGAGCAACACATGATCGACTATGAGGATGATAGGGATGAGTTGCGCATGCGTTTTGACTAGCTTACAAATAAGTTTCAGGAAAGAGGACTAATTCAACCCTGATGATCTACCTCAGATTATTTGACACATTGATCCAGCTATAGCATCTACTCCATCACTTATAGCAAATTAATTCTCCTATCATGATGATATTGTTTTTTCTTTTCTGTATCAGTATTCTTTGAATGACTTGTCACAAGATTATCCTCTAAAGGTACTATGTTACAATCTTCTATCTTTCTTGAGGCATCGCATTCATCTTTATTTTCTATGTGATATATAATTTTCTCATTAGAGTTTATCCAATGCAAAATCATATGAAACCTTGAATCAATAATATGATAGTTTAATTGGAAAAGTGGTAGCCACCTAATATGGGGACATGAGTTCGATATAATCATTATTTTAATAAAATCATGTAATTTTATACTTCACATGTGAGTAATATCTAGTGCATATTCAAAATATAATAATTATTTTGTTGCTAGTTAACTTGTTTGATAATTTTAAAATTATACTAAAAGTAATTAAATTATCATTTTATTTCATGAAAAACTAAATTGACATCAAACCATCTATTTTTCAAATATGATGGCACCGGTTATTTTGCCAATGATTGTTTAGATTATCATAAATTAATAAAAAAATTACAATTTTATTATAAAATTCTTTGAAACTTAACTAAAAAAATATTTTTGAGTTAAACTATCACAACTTTAACATGTTCTTTTTTTTCATTTAATATAAATCAAGAAAATGTTTTTTTTTTTTTTGCAATTGTTAGAAATAGAATGTGTCAAAAAAAATTTATGAGATACAATAATATGAAATTTATTAAATTTATCATTCTAAATATGTTTTCTTGTTATAGATGAGCAGGTGGAAATATGAAATTAGTTTGGATAACTGATTTAATTAAAATTATATTTAGTTAATTTAATATTAAATGTAGTTTATTTTTTGTAGGTTTAATTTAATAAATAAGATTATTTCTTTTTATGGTTACTGTTATATTTTTGTGTGTGTACAATTTAGTGTTATACATTTTTTTGTAAGTTTAGCATCATATTTTTTCTGTCTACATTTTAGTGTTTTAAGTGATATAACTAAAAGAGTGACGCAATACAAAGAATAAAACATTTCAATGAATATTCTTTGTTTATTTCTTATCTATCTCGAGGGACAAAAAAATATTTTGTAACTAAAATATTAATCCATAATTTAGAGGTTGTGCAACATGGTGTGCCGAGCTTGGATTATTATCCACTTAAAAAACTAATGAACGTTCGGAATTAATTCACTTGAACATTTTGAAGAGTATTAAAATTGATTATTCTACATCTTAGATGAAGATTACTAACATATTTTGAGGGTTCTAGGTATTTTAGTAATATTTGATTATCTATCATTACTTAAATAATAAAAGTGTACTCGATTTGTAAAAATTATTTATTTAGTTTTAATTTTGGAATTTTATGTCTGTTGGCACAATATAGTTATGGGCTAGAATAAATTTTAATAAAATTTTGAAAATATTTATGAAGTAAAATATTTGTAGTTTCAAAAATATATTTTAAAAAAAATTGCAAAAGGCAGAATTGAAAAATTATAATTTTCACAATAACATAAAAAATTTAATTTCAATAGAATTGAAAAAAATAAAAATTTCAAAATGACATCAAAATTTAAATTCATACAGATTCAAAAAATTTAATTTTTTCAAAATAATAAAAAAATTTAACTATGATAGATTTTAAAATTAAATTTTAATAGAACATAAAATTTAATTTTTTATAGAATAGGAAAGTTATATTTTTGGCATAATTTAATTCTATATGACGTGCATCCTAACCTATGATTGTAAAATTATCACTACATCATTTTGTTTGATACCTTCGATTCCACAATTTTATCACAAATATATATACACATATATATGTATGTATGCATGTATTATATGCATGTATTTACGTCAAAAATTAATTTTGCATTGGTTAATTAAAATTTTCAAAATAGAACTTAAAAATTTAAATTAGAATCATTACAAATTAATAAGAATATTTATAATAACAAAAATAAAGATATCAAAATTTTTGATATTAGCCATCCAGTATTTCAGTTCTACCCAGCAGTATATGCCTATCAGTATCTGCCCATCAGTAACACAGGCAACAGGGGCTCGTAAAACCCAGCAGTATTCCTGCCCCCACATGCCCGAATTGCCCGGGGTTTTCTGGTGGAAATTCACAATCGCTGGGCTGGACAACGGGACCATATTATTCTTACTAGCCGTTGCTCGAATTGCCACGTGCAACCATTTTATTCGTTGAGTTTGGCAGTCACCGATGGTCCTGTTCCTGTGGAAGTGTGTCGTGCTTTAGTGGCCCTGTTTTTAACTGTGTTGTGTGTGTGTTGTAACCTACCGTCTCCAAAAAATCGAAGGCAATTGGATTGGATTGGATGAAAATGCTGCTTGTCAAGTGAATCCTTTCGTCGTCACAACTTGGCGAGATCACCAACTTCCGAGTTTGGCAGGCGCCGAATTCGTAATTTACATGCATATCAATTGCTCTTGCTTTATGTTGTTTCTCAGCCATCATTCATTCCTTTTGACTTTGGGTTGTTTGCTGGCACTGAGTTTACCCGATTCTTCTCCTTTTCCACGTTTCTGAGATACAGATAAAGAATGGCTTCAAGATTCCAAGCTGACGTGCTAGTTGCTACGTCGTCACATCCAAATTCTGTTGCTTGGTCTGGTGTGAACATACTTGCGATCGCCTCTGGTTATATCATCACAATTCTGGTACTTTTTAATTTTCCATTTGTTCTTTTTTTTTCATCCAATGTATCACGGTGATAGGGGATCTCCAATGGGCTGGATGGCGAGTTTTCAGCTGTGGTCCAGCATGACTAAAGGGTGGGGCACGCCATGACGGCTCATTCTGTAATGGGGGTGGGGCACGCCATGACGGCTCATTCTGTAATGGGGGTGGGGCGTGATTGCAATGCCAAAAGGTTTAGGCTGTGATGGCCGAAGGAGTTGACTTGCATACCTCTGTTGTGCTGCAAACCATGTGTTTTAGCTCTTTGCATGCGAAATTTTTATAATACCCCACTTTTTTCCTTGTCAAATATGTATATGATATTTACTAATAATAATTTTTATGAAAATAAAATAATAATATCACTTCAGGTTCTATAACTTCATATATACTTTAATGTAATTATTTATTCAAGGTGAGATATCTAGAGATGAGATATAGTTGCAAATAAGATCTTTACTAATAATAATATGTATATGATATTATTTTATATAGTTGCAAATATTTAGATATAATAGATTAAATTTTTAAAGATTGGAAAGATATTTAAAGTATTTCATATTTTAAGGATTGGAAAGATATTTGAGATCTAAAAATTAAAACATGAATGGAAAAAAAGTTCTTGAGAAATTGAGTTTATATCTACAAAAATATTCAAGAGATCGATGATTATTGAAGATGAAGAATGACATCGGCACAAAAATGTCTAAACACGCAAATAGAATTCAATATAAACAAAAAAAAATTTATGTTATATATTTTTAAAAAATCTATTAAGTGTTATTTATTTTTAAAGTTTGAGTAATTCATATGATTGATAATTGGGTGAGTACGAGCCTTGTTATAATGTAATCAAATTATAATGATATTGAATAAAAGAAATATTTTTGAATTTTATTTTCTTACAGTCTAATATTTTATATTATTGTTATAGTAACAAAGCTTATAAATATAAATTCAAAAATAAAAATATAATTATCAGGGATGTTTAAAAGTAATAAATGATATTTTATTTAATAAATAAATTATAAATTCTAACAAACACAAGTTCATGGGCCCAGACACTATGATCCATTTGGCATGCCCCTCTAGCATGACATTGCTGCGTGTCCAAACATGAATGACACCCAATGTTTTTATCATGTTGGGTTTCCTATTAATTTTCATGGATTAGAATGATCTAACATAATTTTTTTAGTGGGTTGGCATGACCAAGGAAGCACGGACATGGCTCCCTACAGTCGTGTCCACGTGTTCGACACGTAGACACATGGAAATGGTATGCACACGGCACGAATACGTGTCTGATATGCCACGTGGCGTATCAGTGATCAATTCGTATATGATACGTCACGTGGAATATCAGACGGTGGCATATCGGACTTCCAGTGGCCAACGTCGCCGCATGGGCGACGTTGGCCACTCGACCTAGGCGGCGGGCATGATTTGAGGGGGGAGGTAGAGGGCAGACATGATTTGAGGGGGGGGGGGCAGGGGGTAGGCCGCTGGCGTGAATTGAGGGGGGGAGGCAGGGGGCGGACGCTAAAATAAAATAAAATAAAATATTTTTATTTTATAAAATAAAAAAAATATTTTTATATAATAAGATAATTTTAAAATATTATTTATAAAATAAAATAATTATAAATATTATCTTATAAAATAAAATAATTATAAATATTATCTTATAAAATAAAATAAAATATTTTTATTTAATTTAATTTATTTATAAAATACCTAATATTTATAAAGAAAATAATTTTATTTTTAATTTTATTTTTTTATCATGCCGTATCCTATTCGTATCCGTATCTTAGTTTTTTAGAAGTTATCGTGTTCATGTATCCTGCCGTGTCGTATCATCGTGTTCGTGCTTCTTAGGGGATGACCTAATTAGTTGTTTGATCAGTGCCCACTACAATGATTTTTTTGGGTCCATTATTAATTTAATTGTGATGTATAATATTTGATTATATATTTATATGCTAATTAAGGGTATTTACCAAAATTTGAGTCTTTGGACGAATTGATGAAAATGTGTAAACAAAAAAAAAAAAAAAGACAAGAAATGGAATTGCGACATAGAATTTCTAGTTGCGATTCGTGACATCATCACTTGCTGAGAAGGGAAGAATGTAATTGCGAAGGAACAACACAAAGCCGAAACATTATATTTATGATACAATATTATAATTGCGACATCAAATGGTTGCGAATCTATTTTTTGAGTTCTTGGCTACAATATGATTATAGAATATTAGTAAAACAGGTTGTGATGATATCACATGATCATGATCCTATTTTTTGGTTTCGATCCTATTTTTGGTTCCGATCCTATTTTTTGGTTTTGATCCTATTTTTTTGGTCATTATATTATTTCTCTGTCACGAATTAACTATTCAGTTATAACTTAATTATTTTGTCATAACTTTATTTTAGGCCATGATATCATTTATTTGTCGTGACACGATATGTGAGTACTCTTTTAGCTGATCGTAGTGACACTATTTCAATAGGTCATTATTCATCTTTTAGTTGCGATGATATGTCTCTCATTGCAACTCAATTACTCTATCTCAATGATATTATGAGTCACGATATTATTTCATGGTCATGATATATTTTTTTTTGTGATGTATTTTTGTCAGTTGCCATAATTTTTAGTTACGACCACATATTTGAAGTTGCAACAAAGACCAACAGAAACACAAATTTCTATCAGACATCAATTTTAAAGTGGTGGATATAAAAAGCCATAGCATAGGCAAAAATGAGAGAGCTTTGGAAGTGAACAACAAGAAACGACATGCTAGAACAATATTATGAAGGGAAATACAAGGTGACTTTGCCAATAATACTTTGACAAAGTAATTCAGCTGATAATATCACTTAGGTGAGCACATAAAACATAATTCTATGGAAATTATACTAGTGGGAATATCTTGTGGTGTAGAGGATTTCAACAACAATTCTATATATTTACATGTGTTTGTGAATCAATGTTGTATCTAATATTTTGTTTTTATTTTTTTCTAATGTTAGTTTAGACTTTTTCTTCGTCTAGAATTAATTTATAACTTATGGATGATGTTTGTTGAATTATGACTTTTTGAAAATATTGTATGTTTTTTTTGATATTATTGGGAATTATTCTAATATCTTGACTTTTACAGAGATGTACAAACTTACCATAGATAATTTATCATGTGGAGTTTGCTATGATTAATAATTATATTTCATCCAGTAACTAATGCATTTAGTTATATCGTCCATGTGTTTCTTAGGGCTATGATACGTAATAAGAATACATGTGCATGACCTTTAGAAGTGTGACAGGGCTCTAAGGGTGCATGTGCGTGAATCTTTGTATGTGGATTGTTGAGAATAATTTTATACAATATGAAATATTCTTTGTATAGACTGTAACATGTGACTGATAAAAGATCAAAGTATTAGTTAATTACTTTGGGTATCCAAGATATTGTACAATTCTTAGAAGGATTATGACAGGTAAATAAGCATACGTGCTTGAGGTATTCATCATGATAGATGATTGTAGGTACCTATAACATGAATAATAAATTTATTCTGATTTAATAAATTTATTTGAACTATATTCTGTGATTAGGTGATGTGTATGAGAAATATGATCAACTATTTCAAAGTTGACATTTTCTCAATCATGAATTAATAATTTACACACCAAATGCTTATGAGTGTTGAATAAAAGTAATGATCACATATAATAAAATAAATTAATCTAATAACCTATTGGATCAATTATCTATTATAAGTTAAAACAATAGAGTAATATGACATAATTTAGAACTTGAAATATTAATTTCTATGAGATTGTTATATGGAATGTAATAGTTCATTTTATTACTTATTATTCTCATATATCTGTGATTATTTTAGTGTGAGCAAATATGTCTAATATTACCTTGCAAAATTTTGTGCAATGCTAGCCCAACATGATTTTTTGGACACATACATTGTTATAGAAAATTCGTGACGTCGATGTATTTACTCATTCAATGTCTTCACTACATTTATCACATTCATATTATCTTTTCTCTTGTTTTTGTCATACGTCTAGCATTTACAGGACCACCATGATAGCAATCCATGGTATATGCAATATACATTGGTTTGAAGAGGTTTTTGGCAGGGTTCTCATTAGAGTATGCACAATTATGTGGTGTAGACTTTGGCCATACATTCTTTCGAGTGATTAAATGGTATTTGTTTGGTTGCTATCCTTCCATGCAATCGTTCATGTGTGATTTGTAATCTCTTTGAGAAAAAAAAAAACATCTGAGATAGTTGAGTTTGTGTCTATGATTTTTTTTATTATTTTCTAGTTGTCAATTGAAGAAAATCTTATAAGGGCTAAATAGTTTCTAAGAGCAATATTGATATATTTTTTTAATTATATCTCTTTTTATTTTTTGGAAGTGTGTATACCTGATTTTTTTTTCTAAGGTATAGGCATAAAAGTTATTTTGTTAATTATTTAGGTAAATAATATCATTTTAGGTATTGATGTGTTGATAATTTATAGTTCAAATAATTTTTTTTAATATTTGTTCATGCTGAGAACTAATTTTCCAAAAAACATAATACTGAGGTTCAACTTTAATTATTAATATAGTCAATTTATATGCAACTTTTTAGTTGAAGTGTGCATAATAAATGAGTGATGCTATTTTGAGTTGAAGAGCACATAACTATTCATTTTTAACATGGTATTGTTGTCTTTATGAGCTATTTTTAGATCGAGTTTTGTAAATTTAATGCTTTATATGCTTGGTCTTGGGCAGGGGCTATGTTAAAATGTCACACATCACATTAAGTATGGGTAGTTAATGTATTTATATATGACTTGGGTTCCTTGATTGTTTGAGCTAGCTTATTGTGTTGAGTGAGTTCATATATTTTCCATGTCTATCAATAATTTTTTCTATTAATTTTATTGTTGATTTCATAAATACTAAGTCTCATTATTTATTTTTTGCTAGATATTGGTGGCTTATAAAGAATTTAATTATCTGATAATTTTTTTATACAGATTCTACATATGTTAGTGTTATCGTTATATTTATTTTGTTTTATTCTTTTTGTTTAGTTTACTTTTTGTATCAGAGCACATTACATGTGAATTTCTTACTTTATTTAATTTTAATGTAGTTTATTTGGACATTCATTTTATGTGAGTGTAATGGTTATATATTTTTGTAATTTTTTTAGAGATGAGGTGTTGATTATGTTGAGTTTCTTATGGAAATAAGGTGTGAAAATAAAAAAGATAAAATCAATTTACTGGAAAAATTATTGATCAAAGTAGTGTGCAATGCTAACAACGAGGACGACATTTGAATTAAATCAAATGTCATCGTCCACAACGGTGGCATTTTAATTAATTCAAATGCCGTCATCCAAAATGGTAGTATTTGGCGGAATTAAATTTGTGCGCTAGATCTTTTTTTTTCTCATTTTCTTTTTAGCATGGTCCTAAAGGCAACAAAAGAGATACTAAGAGTTAGATAACTTTTTTTTAATTCTATTAATGATCACTCAAAATGATACCATGTCAGCTAGGCATGTGAAGAGATTTTTGAAAAAATATGTTTACTTTTAGGTAGTTTTTTACTTAATTCATTATGCACTTCATTACCGCAAGGTAATCTGATAATTTTTGTAGATGAAACCATTACAATGAATAGAACTTAGCTTTAATTCTTTTATTTTAAGTGAATAACTTTGTTAAAACATGTACTTTGAGCTTTTTGTAAATAAAGACATGGAAATAATAAGAAACTAACAAATAATAATATATCCTGTATTTAATTATTTTCATGTGTTTGTTTGTAATGGTGGTTGAAATTAATAATGTTAGGAGATGATTTATTTTATTTTTTGTTTCTTTTTCGGTTTCTATGTTATAAACTTTTCTCCTTTATGAAGATTGGTTTGTTTGTGATGTTTGATTATGTAATTTTTTTTATTTCGTATTTACGTTTCCTAGTGTGACTGATTTTAATAAATAACAAAAATATATAAAATACTTAATTGAAAAAAATTTATAAAAATACATAATTGTGTTTTAGGTATGATAATACTTAAATACTATTTTAATAAATTATAAATGTTAGATTACTTAGACAATTAGTCTTTACAAAAATAAACTATTTCCATGTATTTTTATCGTATTTATAATGAATATTCTCAAATTAATAGATTGAAATACAAGTAAAGGGAAATTAAAAAATAAATAGAATGGTGACTACCACTATTGAGGATCAAAATTTAAAAAGTTATCAACAGAAAAAATAAGAAGTAATTAGTTTAATAATCAATAGTGATATTATTATTATAGTTTTTTTAATACTTAATGGGATTTAGAATGTATATATTTTCAGACTCTTGATGAAATTGACTTTGAATTTGTTTGTTAATGTCTTATCAAGCAATGAAAAGAAGATTAACTATAATAAGTAATTAATAAGTTGATTTTTTTGAGCGATAAAGTAATTGATGTAGTATATCATGGTTTCTCATGGTTGTTATATTTGCTTCATGGACTATGAAGAATACATCCTTAAGATGACTTATAAATTAATGACTCAAAGTTAAGAATAATTACTTCTCATATAATTTGATATCAAGTTAATGATATCTCATATTATTTAATTCATTCGGCATCATTTTGTATATGATAAATATGTTTGTTTCAATAATTCTCGTGATATGCTACTATAATGGATAAATATTGAGGACTAAAATAAATATTACACATGAGGGGAGAAAAATTATTATTGTGCCTATGAATATACCGGTTGAATTTATGTTTGAAGATTTGATTGCTATGATATACTCAAGGACAAACATTAATAAATAAGGTTAAAAATAGTTTTTAACTGTAAGTATCCCCTTAGAAGTGTAAATAAGTTTCAACATTTTTTAATATGGGATGACTGTAGTGTGTGCCAAATGTAGAATCTGGTTAACATAACAATTATTGAGAAAATTGAATTGTTTATTGAATTTGTTCGAGTAAAGGCATAAATGAATTAATCTGTGGGTAGACATGTAGATATATTTGTTCATGAGAATTATAATGTTGCACAGTCCGACTATAATTTTGGTCCTAATACTGGTGTAATACTGGTTATTGGACCAAATGGAGATGATGAATACAGTACAAATAAAGAATGTAATGATGAGTATGATGAAGATGCTAAGTTTTGGACATCCATCCTTTTTTCAAACTTTTAACCAAGTTTTGGAGAATGAACAAAAGATATATGTCTTAACACAAGTATTCTCTTATGATATATTAAATCACCTAGATGATGAGATATTTGATGAGTCATCCTTTGTTAATTATTATTTATCACCAACATCTCAATTTCAACATGTTGAAAACTTGGATAATGCTGTTGTAAGTTGTTGAATTTCATAGTGCATTGTATTATGGTTATTCGAGTGGATATTTTGTTATTAGTCAAGTTTTTAATTTAAAATCTAATTTGCAAGAGACTACAAAGATTTACTCAATTACAGCACACTAAGAGTATGTCGTTGTTGCATCCTCAAAAAAATTATTTGTTTTAAGATGTAGGAAGGTGGAAGAACGTCATTGTTCATGGAAGCTTCGTGTAATAGTTGTGAAAGATATTTCGTTATTTGTTATCAACAAATATATTGGGTCACATACTTTTCAATCCTTGTTTGAATTGAGACTATCACCAACTAGACTTGAAATTGGTTGTTAGTCATATAAGGACATTAATAAATGCATAATTCACATTATCTACGATTGTTATTTAAGCTAGTGTGATGGAAAAATGAAGATATTAAATATACATACAAAAAGGTGTTGGAAGGAAGGCATAAAATAATTAGATAGTTATTTGGTAATTTCTTTCAGTTATATACTGAGTTGTCATATTTGTTCTTAACCATAGAACAAGCAAATTTTGGATGTATGGTTATTTAAAAATAATTTGAAATTAATATGCCTAACACTGAGATATTCTAATGTGTGGTCATCGATTGAAGGGTTTGAACATTGTCATTTCGTAATGAGTATTGATTACACACATTTATATGAGAAGTATAAAGAGAAGTTATTGATTGCTAGGGGTGATGGAAATAATCAGTTGTTTTCATTAGTATTGTAATTACAGACGATGAAAATAATGATAGTTGGGAATATTTTTTGGCATGTATAAGAAATACAGTGACTCAACGGATGAAAATTTACATTATATATGATCGATATCCAGGTATCATGGAAATAATGTCTGATTCTCATCTTGGTTGGGCTGCGCCATCTGGTTATCATAAGATTTGCATGCATTATTTTACAAGCAATTTAATGACTCGGTTCAAAGACAAGATTTTGATAAATTAGTTATGCAGAGTAGCTTTAGCCAATACAGAACTCAAATTCAATAAGTATATTAAAACAATTAGGAGAATTAATTCTGAAGTATTACAATGACTAGAGGCTATCCCACTCCAGTTAAGGGCTCATTCATAGGACAGAGATGTTAAGGTTGATGTAATGATGATGGAGATGATGAGATATTGTCATTAATGGACATCCATCCTCTTTTCAAACTTTTAACCAAGTTTTGGAGAATGAACAAATATTCTCTTGTGATATATCAAATCACTCAGATGATGAGATATTGGATGAGTTATCCCTTGTTAATTATATTATTACCGACATCTCAATTTCAACATGTTAAAAACTTGGATAATGCTGTTGTAAGTTATTGAATTTCATAGGTGCAGTGTATTATCGGTTATTCGAGTGGATATTTTATTATTGGTTAAGTTTTTAATTTAAAATCTAATTTGCAAGAAACTACAAAGATTTACTCAATTACAGCACACCAAGAGTATGTCGTTGTTGCATCCTCAAAAAAAATTATTTGTTTTAAGATGTAGGAAGGTGAAAGAATATAATTGTCCATGAAAGCTTCGTGTAATAGTTGTGAAAGGTATTTTGTTATTTGTTATCAACTAATATATTGGTCATATACTTTTGAATCCTTGTTTGAATTGAGACTATCACCAATTAGACTTGAAATTGGTTGTTAGTCATATAAGGACATTAATAAAGGTATAATTCATATTATCTTACAAAAAGGTGTTGGAAGGAAGACATAAAATAATTAAATAGTTATATGGTAATTTTTTTCAGTTATATACTGAGTTGCCTTATTTCTTATTGGCCATAGAACAATGAAATTTTGGATGTATGGTTATTTGAAAAAAATGTGAAATTAATATGCCAAACACTGAGATATTCTAACCTGTGTTCCGGTAATTCAAGCCATCGATTGAAGGGTTTGAACATTGTCGTCCCGTAATGAGTATTGATGACACACATTTATATGAGAAGTATAAAGAGAAGTAATTAATTGCTATGGGGTGATGGAAATAATCTGTTGTTTTCAATAGTATATGTAATTACAAAAGGTGAAAATAATGATAGTTGGGTATATTTTTTGGCATGTATAAGAAATACAGTGACTCAACGGATGAAAATTTGCATTATATATGATCAATATCCAGGTATCATGGAAATAATGTCTGATCCTCATCTTGGTTGGGCTGTACCATCTGGTCATCATAAGATTTGTATGCATTATTTTACAAGCAATTTAATGACCCGGTTCAAAGACAAGATTTTGATGAATTCGGTATGGAGTAGAGGTTATCCCACTCCAGTTAAGGGCTCATTCACAGGACGGAGTTTGAAGATATGAGTTAATGAAAATTAACATTTCAGAGATATTTAACTTGCTAAAATGAGCTTGTAACCTACAAGTAATTATATTAGTATAGTTGATATTCTTCTGTCTTAATGGTTATTTTGTTGCAAGATGAGAACTAGTGCTTATAGATTGACATCTATTGAGTAGTTTACTTCGTATGTTGATGTGCAGATTCAAGCTAGTGTTGTTAAGACATGTTTGATGGAAATAGTTTTTTACAACCATGTATAGGACTTATTTCTTGTCAAGTCAAAGAGATGTCGAACTCATTGGTTTAACTTTTATGAAAAAAAGTGCAAATGTGGAAAGACACTTGTATATATGAGTTCCCATGTAGTCATATGATAGCAGCATGTCAGCATTGCTGTATTGATTTTTGTTTGTTTGTGAAAAACTACTACACTACTCGTTGTTACTATGACACTTGGGCAAATCTTTTTCATCCAATCTTAAATAAATACGAGTGACTTTTTTTGGGGGTTTTGACTATTATACCACCTGATTCAATGTAACGCATGAGAAGTGGACTTCCTAGATCAATCCGGTTGCATAATGAGATGGATGTTAGGGAGAGGAAAACTCTGAATCACATGTGAGTTGTGCAAATAACTGGTTCATAATCATCATTCTTGTAAGAACAAAAATTCAAGTTTAATAAATAAATATGTACAAATATATGAATATAGGTGTTCTCATTATCAATGATTTGGACATCCTTCCTGTGTTAACACCTTCATTAAGCTAAAGATAAATGAGATGTATTTTTCTTTGTCCTTATGAGACTCGATTACACACACTCTTCATGATTTTTTAATTTATCTATGAACTGGTATGATAATGATATTATAAAGGGTTTTAATTTTTGCAGTAGAAGTTTTATTTCTACATATGTATGGCGGCATTTTAATTAATTCAATACTGTCGTCCACATGATATATTTTAATTAATTCAAATGCCAAGTTATGTTTATGTCTTTATTTACAAATACCTCAAAATACATGTTCTTAATTAGTTATTCTCTTAAATAAAAGAATGGAAGCTAAATGTTGTATCATTATAAGGGTTCAATCTACAAAAAGTCATAGTAGCCCAATATACTGTAATGAAGTGCATGATAAAATAAGTAAAAATTACTTGAAAAGTAAACATATGTTTTCAAGAATTTCTGCATATACCTAGCTAACATAGTGTTATTTTGAGTAATTATTAATAGAATAAAAAAAGAGGCTTTTAACTCTAAGCAACCATTTTTATGCCTTTAAGACCATGCTAAGAAAAAAATGGGGAAAAAAAGTCATAGCGCGTGAATTTAATTTAGCCAAATTTACCGTTATGAATGATGATATTTGAATTAATTAAAATGTAGCTATTGTGGACGATGATATTTGATTTAATTCAAATGTCATCGTCTTTGTTACCGGCATTGAACATTGTTTTGGTTAATACTCTCTCTAGTGAACTGATTTTATCTTTTTTATTTTTAAACATCTTATTTTCATACAAAATTCAATTATGTTTTAGTCTTTATCATAGCATTAGAGCATGAAACAAGAGTGTCCAAAATCCTAGTACTGTAAAAATAATATTTTGATACAAGTCGACATAGAAATTGTGTTGATGAGGATTGCTTGATGCAAACCCATTGTTAGCATCAACAAGAAGCAAAGTAAGGCATCAATGCATAGTGTGTTGTGTTGTGTGTGGGTTATAATGTTTTATGTAACTTGCATGTGACTTGCGTGGACTGTGTATTCAATAGTGGTGTTAATGTGTAATGTGCAATGTAACTATGCAACAATTTCATAGTTGTATAGTGTTTGCGATAGTGATGTCAATAGTGGTCATCATCTTTTATATGTGCAATAGTGGTGTAATTGTGTAGTGTGTGGTGTGTAATAATGCAAAGTGTGCGATGTGACTGTGCGATAGTATGTGAGGAGGAGGTGTTATCTTTACAACAAACTTACCTTGGAGGTATGAAGAGTACTAGTCATAATAGACAAAGATAAGAGATACTTAGTATAATGCACATAACATAAGAATGATAATTTCTGAGAGAATTCTTTTTAGATAGGAGATAGAAAATTTTATAGATTAGTGCGATCACATTCGGAGCCCAACATGTCTCGAATGCATGGGAACTAGGTCGAGGCTGGTTGCTTGACCAAATCATTATGCCTCTGTCTCAAGGCATGGGTCATGCCATGCCCGACATGATACGCACACCGGCTTGAAATATGAGTGGATTGCTTTGTCTAGCATTGGCTGTGCACAATAATAGGCCACACCACAATCACATGGCCACAATGATTATGGCTTGTGAGCTTGGCTCATTAGGCCCTGGGCCATTTTTAAGTGTTGCACAAACATTCTATCACCATAGCCCATAGGCCTCAACCACATCCCACAACTTGTGGGATGTGCGTACACTCATATATTTATGGATACACAAATTAATATTATAAAGTTTATAGGTAATACATGTATATATGTATTGCATATATGCAATATACCATTGTATATATGTAGTAACAATACACACACACACACACACACAGTTTATATTTATTATAATTATTTTTTTTGTATAACTATACAAGTTGTACATGTTCATTTAAAAAAAATGAAAAATAAAAAATTAGTTTAAATAATAATTAAAGATATTTTTTTAATTTAAACTTTGCAATATAATAAAAAATAAAAAATAATGATTAAAATTGTATTTATAATAAAAAATTAGAAAATTTAATTTTAACGGTTTTTAAATTGCGGCCAGTGCCAGCTAGAGGTGGCAAGTGGGGCATGCTAGGCTGGCACAACCCACTTGTCATCTCATCTATAATTATATACATTGTAATAGAAACATCAGACTTAACACTATAATGGATTTCAAAAGGTTTAAGAAATTATATATCATCTTTGTTAGCGCTAAAAATATGGATTCATAATATTTCTACAAATTTAATATATCAAAAATTTTTATAATAGTCAAGAGCAAGAATGAATAGTAATTTTTAAATTTTTTTCTCTCCCTTCAATCCTCTGTTATCTACCATAGGACAGATGTATATGATATCTTTCACACTGGTCAATCATCTCAGTAGTAATCATAACTAAGCATATTTAATTTTATAATTGTTATGAGATCTAGTATATTAGTAATGGTTTAAACGCATCTAAATGAATAGTAATTAATATCTAGATATTTTGATATTTCATATTTATTCGATAATTCACCTCATCATTTATTCTTATATAAAAATTCATCTACTGAATATGGTTTTAGTCTATGTACTCAGGTATGCTATCACAATCATATTTTTGTTTGCAACTTTTATATTATCATCAACATCATCAATAAAGTTTATTATCCCAATTTTTTATTCGCAATATTTATTTAAGTTTCGTAATTGTTCATAAATTTAATTCTTTGGTTATTATAATTTATTTATACAGTTACATATAAATTTTATAATATTTTCAACATATTGAATCTTAACTATAAAATTTATATAGACAACTAAATAATAAAATTTCAAAATAATTAATTAAATTTTAAATAATTTCTTTTCATTTTAGTAACCACCTCTAAAATATGAATAATCTATATATTTTTTCAAACATACTATTCATATTACATATGTACTTAGGTGTAATATAAGATATGAGAATATATACAAATGAACATATTTTTGTATCATAAAAAATTATTAAAAATTTTAAAAATAAAAATCATACATCACAATCAAATTTATTTTGATGACTTTACTAGTTTTATTATTAATGAATTCGGATATATTTTGTTGGTAAGTAATATATATGAATTCAATATTTAGTATGTTGAAACCCAATATTATTTAACATCAAATTAAATTTTTTTTTCAGACCTATTAATTATATAAATTGTAAAATTATCGTGGTTTATTAGATATTTTAATAAATTTTATTGAATGCCTAATATATTTTAATGAGTGAGAAACTAATTTTAAGTTGGTTTGTACTATTAAATTTATGATATGACACAAATTTTATATGAAATATCAAAAGTAGGAGATTACCTTTGATGATTTTTTATGAATTGATGTATTGTGATATTATTATTTATAGTATTATTAAATATAATATTATATATTTTATTTTATATTTTATACTTTTTAAAGATGCTCATCATACAATCAATAATGTTGATGTTATAATAATAATATAATATCTTATAAAAATTTAATATTTTCTTATTTAGTTTCCAGTTCGAATTAACATATTAGTTCATATATTAGACTTGACTGAAATTATTGAACTATGTTTTCTATCATCATGAATTATTAAGTATTAATCAAATTTAAAATATTTATATTATCAATGATACATGTTGACCTAAAGGTTGTATATTAATTCTAAGTGGAATATTTTATGTAATGTACTAATTGGAAGACTCGTACTAATATTTTATATTTATCAATGAATATATTTTTCATATAATATACTAGTCTAGAATCTTTTATAATTCTAAGTGGAAGACTCGTACTAATAATCATTTAATCTATATATTATCTTGCAAACTCATAGTTATAAATGAAGGAGATCACTAATTAGAAGAAGATTTATTTTCAATAATATCATGATTAAGTTGAGTTTGTCTATGATTTAAAAATTTGATCTCAACCTAACAAAGAAGTACTCGAATCAATATGCTTGAAATTGTCGCCCAAGGATCAACTTGTATTTTGATCAAATGTTTTGTGGATCCAATACCCTGCTTAACAAAACAAGTACTTAGATATAAAAAGATATGAGTTTAATTAATCTTAAAACTTTCTATAAGTCTTAATGATTAATCAAACATGCTATTGAAACTAAACTTACCAAACTGGTTTAACTTCAAGAACAAAGTAAAAGAATATTTCAAAAGGGACCAATTTGCATTCCAAAGTCTAATTTTGTTTTACACAATGGAGCCTTATTTCTAGTTTTGAAATAACACAAAAAATTAATAATTCTATCAAGAATATTTTTATTGAAAGAGCATAAAAGAAGAAAGAAAATGCATTGTCACTCTCTCAAATAAGAGAATGCCACTTGTCAAATTAGTTATGTTTGGATGCTTTGTCATGCTCTCCAATATTTGTATGACACTTGTTAAATTATTTCAGTTTGGATGTTGACATTTTTATGATCGAGATTTTCTTTATAAAAAATACATAAAATTATTCTTGAATCTTCAAACTCAAGATCAACTGATTTCTTGTAGCTAAGGTACATCTTGCTCACAATATGACCCATAAATAAATTTAATGTTTTATTGAATTTCTTGATCTTAGATCTTGTTATTGCTCCATTATAAGCTAAAGGATCTGTCATTATCTTGCTTGGTGCCTTAATTGCATCATTCTCTCGTTCCTTAAATATATTTATCATCGAATCAAGACCTTCATCAAAATTAGGGGGAGACAAATCAGAAATATTGAAAGTAACAATTACACCATACTTTGACTTGTCTAGCACTAAAAGGGAATCATACCATGCCGTGTTGGCACGACAAGGGAATCACACCTTGCCGTGTTTGGCATGATACGGTTGCAATGTTGCGCCTTGCAAAAATAGGTCATACTAACATGATATGACTTGTTTAACACCTCTAATCAATTCATCATCATGTGCCTCTCACACAAGTAGCTCATGCAGAGAACAAGTAGAAATACATACTTGTTTTTTCCTAAAAAGAAAATCATCATATCTATAATATTTATCCAGGGCACCTTTTTCACATGCATTATAGACAGTTTCAAAATCACTATCATTTGCATACAACTTCTTAATATGAATAAAACCTAGCAATTTTGCTTCTAAGGAAATAAACAAAGTGTACCTTCTTGAGAGTCTATTAATTACAACATTATCTATTCCTTTGCTTGTACTTTATGATATAAGGAAATGCTTCAATAAATTCGTTTCATTTTGCAAGGAGTTTATTTAGTATGTTTTGTCCCATTAAATGCTTCAAAGATTTATGATCATCATGAATCACACTCTTTTCGCATAAGTAATACTGCCAAATATCTATTGTTCTTACAAGTGCATAGATTTCTTTATTATAACTTGGAAATGTTATACTCGTGCTATTAAGCTTCTCACTAAAGTAGACTATTGGCTTCTCATCTTGCATTAGAACATCTCCATTACCTATACCATAAACATCACAATCAATTTCAAAGTTTTTGAAAAGTCGAAAGAGATAAAAAAAGTTAGTTTGTCCTTGAGCATATTGAATGTTCTAGAGATTTTACCCATTCAAACTTTATATCTTTCTTGACTAACTCATTAAATGGTGCAACAATGGTGTTAAAGTGCTTGACAAATCAATGATAGAAGCTTGCAAGATCATGAAACCTATGCACATAACTCACATTTTTGGGTGTAAGCAATTCTTTGACTGCTTTCACTTTTGCTTCATCAACTTGGATACTTTTTGCACTAATAACAAAACCAAAAATACAAGTCTATCTATGTAAAAATCACACTTCTTAACGTTAACATTTAAAGATTCATCTATCAAAGAAATCAAAACCAAACAAATATGCTCAAGATGTTCCTCATAGGAACAACTATATATGAAGATATCATCAAAGTATACAATAATTAATTTTCTAATGAAAGCACATAAAATATGGTTTATAAGTCTCATAAATATGCTATGTATATTTGTTAAGCAAAAGTGCACGATTAACCATTGATATAAGTCAAATTTTGTTTTAAATGCAATTTTTTATTCATTACCTCTTTTCTTACATATTTGATGATATCCTCTTAAAATCTATCTTAATAAATATGATTGGCCCATGCAATTCGTCAAGTATATCATCTATTCTAGGAATAAGATGATGATATTTAACAATTTTTTTTTTAAATTCCATGATAATCATACAATAACTTGTTTATCACTCAATATTAAATTTCATTGCAAAGTATAAGGTCTTACTCAATAGTAGGAAGCATTATTCTTTACACTAGTATTCATAAACTATATTATTGCAACTTCCTCCATTTATGATCATACAACAAATTTTGTCATGCACTAAATATCTAGTGTGAAAAATATTTTCTCTTTGAATCTCATCATCCCCATGCTGAATATTAAGAGCTTGAATAGTAATATAGATATCAACTTGTGGTTGTTCTTGTATGATTTCTTGTGAGAAATAATCCTCATGTTCAGGCATTTCATCAGAATTACTCTCTTTTGCCATCTTCATCACCACTAGCATAAATAATTTTATCATTCTTGATTGTCATGATGTACTTATTTGGAAATTGAAAAAAGATATATTCATATCCTAGGCATTTGAAACATTGAATCATCTTTTGTTTGGACTCACTCTGTGTATTTTTCTTGGAGTTAGTATTACCCTTAATTTTTTTTGAAACTTTTTTGTCCTTCTAATGAGATTGATTTTTTATTTCACTTGGACCTCCAATCTGATGTAGGAATAAGGTTCTTGCTCTTTTACTTCAATTGATTCTTAATCTTGATTGTCATATGTAGCATATCCTTTATATTTACATACTGATGTAAATCAATAATATTAGCAGTTTTTTATTTTTAAATCATGCAGGAAATGTGCCATATTGACCCTACTATCCTCCTCAACATTAGCCTTAATAATGATTATCTCTATCTTTTGATAATACAATTTCACACTTCTAGAGCCTTGCACTAAGCTTTGTAGCTTATTATACAATTTCTGATAGTAATGAGAAGGAATATATTGCTTCTCATACTTCTTTTAAGCTCACCTTAGGTTTTAATTTCATTCTCATTATTTTGTCTCTTACCTCTCACTCATTGATCCCACCAAATAGAAGCATACTTAGTGAATTCAATAATATGTTTAACCTTTTTCTCTTCACTATAGTTATGATATTCAAATACCCTCTTAACTTTTCTTTCTCACTCATGATAAGCTTTAGGGTCACTCATACCTTTGAAAGAAAGTATGGTAAGTTTGTTATAACTCTAAATTAGTATTAACCTTATTTTTTACCCCTGTATTGAGTGTGATTAGACTCTCCATGCTCTCTTTCCCTCTTATGGTTGCGTGACTCCTCCCCTTGTTGCTGAGAATGCAACTCATCAATCTCAACAATCAATTCTTTCTCAGACATTGCATATTCAGCAGATGATTTTTGAGCCATGGTTAAAATAAAGAAATAATTTTCTACCTCACGTGTTTATTCTCAACAAATTGAAAGGATAGAACATAATTTTTTTTTAAATTAAATAAAATAGTAAGTTTCAATCACCACAAAAAATAAATCAATCAATTAAAATAAGTTGTAGCTTTAAAATACACAAACTTATAAACATCAAGAAATTGGAAATTAAAGCTAGAGAACAAATCAAAATGTTTTCTAAGCAAGAATGCTGAAATATATATACATACATACATACTTATACATACATATATATATATATATATATATATATATATATATATATATATCTATATATATTATTTCATTTGTTTTGAATATTTTTTTTAATATAGATGAAAAATAGATGAGATAAGAAGGAATTGAAATAGGAGAACCAAATCCCAAGTTTTGCTCTGATACCAAACTGATACGATCTCAATCTAACAATGATGCATTCGCACAAATATGCTTGAACCTATTTCCCAAGACTCAATTTGTAGTTTGATTAAGTACTTTGTTGTTCCAACCCCCTTGCTTAATAAAGTAAATACTTGGATATAAAAAGGTATGAGTTTAATTAATATTAAAATTTTCTATTAGTCTTGAAAATTAATCAAATATATTAATAAAATTAAATTTACTAAACTAGTAATTTTAAGAATAAAGTGAAAGAACCTTTTAAATGGAATGTATTTGTATTCTAAAATCTGATTTTATTTTATACAAAGGTGCTCTATTTATAGGCTTGAATGAAAATAAAAAGCCACTAATTATTTAAAAAAAATTCCTTATATAAAGAGCATAAAAGAAGGCATAAAATATATTGTCATTCTCACCAATAAGAGCATGCTACTTTTCAAATTAGTTTAGTTTTGATTCTTTGTCATGCTTTGTAATAGATACATGCCACTTGTCAAATTATTCCAGTTTGGATGTTGATTTAATACTAAAGTATATCTTGCTCACAACATGACTGATAAATAAATTTAATACTTGATGGAATTTTTTGATTTTTTATTTTGTCATTGGTCCATCATAAGCTAAAGGATTATTTCGTCTTACTTGTTAGCTACCTTACATCTAATAAATCATATTTTTTTTTATAAATTATTTCATGCCTTTTTAGATATCTAATTTCATCTCAAATTTTGTGTGTGTGTGTGTATATATATATATAATATTCATAAAATTTTTTGGCTTCTATATTATATGTATTTATTTAAATTTGTTAAAGTGGATCCATTAATATGTTTTTATAGAGATGAGAGTGAACTATATTATGTTAAAGTGGGTCTAATATTAGGTGTTTTTAATTATGTTTATGTTTTTTATTAAGTTTAAATTTTTTGTGTTTGGAGAGATTCAAGATTAGGACTCGGAGACAAATTATTTTTGGATATTTTAGTTTAGTTATTATTATATAAATTAAAATAACTAAAATATTAATTTTGTATTAAAATAAATAGAATATATTTATTACTTATTAGAATTTATAAATATAAGAGTTGAGGAAAAAAATTTCATTTCTCTATAACTCTACTATATAAAATAAAAGTAAAACAAAAAAAATTATGTATTGTGTATGTATACTTGCAAATTTTTATAGTTGTCAATCAATCAGTATAATATTTTCGTAATTTTTTTGTTCTCTAGATCGGATGTTATTGATAATTAATCAGGATTTTATACAAAAATATATTTTATATAATAAACTAAAATTATAATATTGAATTATTGAGAATCAAACATAATTAAAGAGAAGAGATTATTAATCACAATTTGAAGAAAAAAAAATATTCATATTATGTCTTTCTTTAAATATGATAAATTAAAATAATATATATTTTATTGTAGTTTTTAAAATTTACAATTTCACTATAATTAGTATATTTTTTGTTTTATTATTATATTGATTAGAGGACTCATCTTATGAGATGCTATAATTAGGATTTACTTGTTATATACGATAAATGCTTGTATAAGTTTTATGATCCAAGTGTTACATTATTTGTTGCATGAATGAGTTTGTATATGGTATCAGAGTAAGCTATGGGTTGAATTTGTGGTGAAGTGCACAGTGCATAGTGCACTTATAATTTTGTGCAAATTGGTACACAATCTTTGCGTAGGGATTTTGTGTGGGTTGATGTGCAATATTTACAATGTTAGAGTGCAAATTGGTACACAAGGCGTGAGTGTTCTTATTCTCTTAACCTTGGGTCTGCAAAACTATTGAATTATCTTGATAAGCTCGTAAACCTAAAAAATATTTTCATCCACTGAAAATTAGATGTTTTTAATTTTGACATAATTATGCTACTTTCAAATTTCTCATATAATCAGATGAGCTGTGTATCTCTTGATTAATAGTAAATCAGCCGGAATCTTTAAGTTTGAAAGTTTGTCAAACTTCATGACTTGTTTTATCATATAATCCAGAGTATTTACACTAGGAAAGGATTCTCACTATACTCGCTAGGAATCCTCATAGTAAAACATAAGATGAATACTCATTTCTTTCTTCGGGTAGTTGCTGTATTTGGATGATGATTCACATTTATATTGAAAATTGCATGGTGGCCATGCTAATTGGCATAGTCTTGTGTTGATTCACATTTAATATGATTATGTTTTCATGTCAATTATTATCAAAACATTCATTTAATGATGATTCACATTTACATTGAAAATTGCATTACTTGAGCAATTGTCATAGTCTTGTGTTACTATGGGTGGTCATGCTAATGCAGTGACATGGTGATGTAGATGGTTGTCTCCAACAATGTGGTGAGACAACGATATTAGTTGTTGCCTAAGCTTCAATATCATATTACAATGATAATGAAAATAGTATAAACAACTAATCTCTAAAAAATAAAACGATATGTGTGTAATTTTTTTAGTTTTTGTGTTTGTTTTTTTGTTATGTTGATGAGAACATTTAATGTGTAGGCTGCTCCAATAAGAGATGCCTATTATATATTCGAATTATATGTATGTATTTGATTATGGAGTATTTTTATTAATTTTCTATATTCTTGAGTTTATACATGGTAACAAAATGATATTGAAGGATTACTATTCTTGTAAGAGAAATATGTGTACTACACCGGCATAGTGCACACACCTTCTGGAAGAGAAATCTTGCACAATTATTGTGCATTAATACTGTGTATAGTTGTTGTGCATTGATGACCACTGCATCGACAGAGTGTGTAAAGGGTCAGAGCAATGTGTCCGTGGTGTGATGGGTAGAGGATTCAAACGGGTCGGTCCAGGCTAGCTTGGCTCGATTTTAGGTGGCATAACCGGGCCATCGTGTCGAGCCTGGCTCGACATGTTAAGAAAATGTGCTAGGTCGGGCTCGTACCAGTTAGTTTTTAATATTTAATAAATTTTTATTTAGATTAGTATTTAATTTATATTTATATATTTTTAATACTTTAAAAGTTGTTTTTATTCTTTTTAGTAATTAGTTAATGTTAATAGTTAACTATAAATAAATAATTAAATTTTAAATTTTTATTTTTTTAAATTAATAAAATATTAAGTTTATTTATTATAATAAAGATGATCAACATAAATAAAACTAAATGTGTATTAGTGTAAGTGTATGAATTAATAAAATATTAAAACTTAAATATGAATAAAAATTAAAAACCAATGCAAAATGATAATTCATAAAAAATTAATATTCAAGTTTCAAGCATCAAATGCATCAATTCACAAATACATAAACTCAAGAATTAAAGTAATATTACAAATAAAAATTAAAAAAACATAAATAAAATATAAATGAGTAAATTAAAATTAAATATGGGACATAATTGTCACAATCCAACAATCTTCAACCGTCAAAGTAATTAATTGTTAATCATCAACGTCATCAATTATTATATCATCCTCAATATTAGTATCACATGTATCATCATCAGCAATTAACTCTTCCATTTTTGTTGCAGTCCCAGCATAATCTTGTTTACTCAAGCTTGAATTCTCTAAATCCTTCATACATGCTAAAGTCTCAATAATATCTGGATATAATCTAAATCTCTTATCCGAAATTATATTTACTGCAATAGAAAAAATAGACTCCGATGTTATGCTCGATACTGGAGGAGTTAGTAGTTCTAGTGTCATCTTAGATATTACGGGAAAGGTAGACTGGTATGATCTCGTGTCTCGATACTATAATATATCAAAATTCTTAGTATCAGATAATGATATGATTGAGTAGTAATCTGTATTTAAGTACCGAAACAGCTTGCTCTTATTCGATGGTTCACATTGTCATTTTCCTCTCATTAATTGAATGAAAAACTCATCTCCGAATATGGTATTCATGTTCATATTCAGAGTCTCACTACTACTATTACTATACTTATTATCGTACTATGTAAATAGCTCAGTCACTTCTCGTGGATGAATCTTTCAGGTGGGTCTTCAAGGGTCGTGCACGAGGAAATACAAGTCAAAATATTTTTTCACCTCTTTTACATAAATCCTAGGGTTAATACAGCAACAAGACAATAAAGGGATAAAATGGTGGACTAATATTTTAAGTATTTGGTTATTATCTCTATAATTATATCGCTAAGTATTGGGTCATCTTGATACTTCTTAAATATGTTACTAATATTGCATATGTACCTGAGTGTAATATAAGTCGTGAGAGTATAAATTGACGAACACATTTGTTATATAATAAAAAATTTTTAGGAATTTCATAAATGAAATTTCTATAGTCCCGTCAGTGTCGTCAATAATAAGTTCGTCAATCTTACTATTGGCGTAATCGGATATCATGTGTTCGTATCCAACACATAACTTCAATATCAGATAAGTGTAATTTTAATGGCGTCTCACATTTAATTGAAATTTTTTTTCTTAAGATTCGCAAACAACAGTGATTATCGAACTCATCTTGTTTATATGACGTGCAAATATATTTTAGTGAGTTATATTTGTTTTCTAAAGCGAGGGCACACACCTTCATCACCGCTTGTACAATTAGGTTAATCACGTAACATATGCATCTAATATGTAAAATTTCTTCTAATGGTTCATCTCTAATATTCTTAATAAACATATTAATCACTACTCTCTTATTAGATATATTATCGAATGTGATACAAAAAATTTTATTTTGAATTTTATATTCTCTAAATATTTTTATGATGCATTCAAAAATGGCAGGGTCATCATGAGGATGAAGAATCTCAGGGAATATTAAAATTTTTTTATTTAATATCCATTTAGAATCTACATAGTAGGTGGTGAGGTATGCATAAAATACATCATCATCACTCGTTCATATATCGGTCTTTACGGATACTATTCCATTATATTACATAAATTTATTAATTATTATTTATTTTTCTAACTTATAATATTTTAGTATGTCGTTCCTAAATGTTGACATAGGAATCCTATGATATGCAGACTAAAAATATGTCAGCATGATTACTGACTACTTTTGGATTCTCCGAAAATCTAATCAGAAGATCCATCATGGTGGTCAGTTTTGACATATCTTTCCTTCTCAACTCGTTGTGACATATGAAGTTGGTAAAATTTGAGACTGAACTAGATCTAGCTTCAAAAAAGCCATCGCTGACGCTGAGTTGGGTTTGCCTATGATCTAAAACATTATATTTTTTGATGCATAATTTGGTATGTCTCTTAAGATGTCAAGTTACACACGAACTCTTATAGTTTAAATTTTTTTACAATATTTGTACCGTGTCGATTTTTTTTCGTTATCTTTAATTTTTTTTTATTTTATTATATTAAAGTGAGTCTAAATTACTGAAATTATTTTAGTTTTTTATTTTTTAGATATTTGGGTCGAAGTAACCGGAGAAACCAAAGTTTTAGCACTCTCGGACCTTTTTGTAGGATTTTTATTTTTCTAAATTAAAATTAATTTTATTCTCCTTATTTAAATTCTTATTTGTTATTTTTTAATTTTTTTTAATTTTTAGATTAGAGAGCAGAGAGAGAGAGAGAAATTAGACTAGAGAGCATAATTTTTAAAATTTTAAACTTTAAAACTTAAAAAACTAAAAATAAAAAATATGAGTAAATCAAAATGCCTAAACTTTAGTTTTTATATATCCGCACCACACACCCACCATAATCCACACCAAAGGCCAAAGCTGAGTCTCGAAGGTCGAAATGTAAAATGTCGAAATCTTGAGAGAGAAAAAATTAGAGAGAGAGAGAGAAGAGTAAGAGCCAAAAAATTTATATAAAAAAACAAATTTTAAAATGAGGAGGGGAGATTTTATAGATCATTAGAATTTTTTTTTTAAAAAAAGTATTTTTTAGATTTTTTTTTAATTTTTAATAATTAAAAAATAGGCAGAATTTTTAGGGTCGTCGGATTCATGCTCCATAGTCGTTGGATGCAAAATCTAATGGTTTACATTAATTTTTCTTTACCATTGGATTGATTTGATTGTTGAATCGACCTAAATGATTCTCATTGCAGAAGTATTTGCTCTTGGAATGGAATGAAAATATGGAATCAGGCCTCGGACTCGGGCTGAAAAAGATTGTGGGTCGGGTTCTGGTCTGATTGAACTTTCGGATTAGTTGGGATTCGGCCTCGCTTTATCGGGTTCAAGTCGGGGCATTGGGTTGTTGTTTGGGCTCGGGGCATATCTCGGCTCGTGCCGAGATACCATGCCTACGGGCCTTGGTACTGGGCCGTGCTTAGCCCAACATGTGGCCCGGTTGGCATTGGCACGACACGAGCACATACATGGGTTATTTTCGTGCCGTGCCTTGGGCTGGGTTGGCACGACCCGTTTGAAACCTCTAGTGATGGTAGAGCATTGGTAGGGCAATGACAATGTGGTGGTGCATGAATTACAACTTTGGAATATCAATTTGATTTTCTGAAATCCTAATTTTATCTTCTATGTTCAATATTGTAGGATGTTTTGTATTATTAAGTATCTCAAAAAATCATTCAGGTGCTGAATTGGGACATCTCAAATTAGAGTTATTGTTGAATTGAGGTGTCCCAAAAATTTAGGGTTATAGCTCAAACACGCCTATTTGGAGGAGTATTGCAAAATAATTTTAGAGAGATATTGTTTTAATTATAAAATATCTCATTAACTAAATATTATTTTTTATTCTTTTTTAGTGCATATGATTTTAGATAATGTATCATGGAAAGAGATGGTTTAGCATGCCTCATAAGATTTGAGAGTATTTGTTTTGTTCAAAATTTTTTTCAGGACGAGATAAATTGTCGCATTGAGCATTGAGTTGTATTTTTTTTGGATATTCTAATACTTATAAATGATACAAGTATTTTTATTGTTATGGAAATAAATGGTTTGGCATGTCCCACAAGATTTAAGAGAATTTGTTTTATTCAAGATCTCTTCACACGATGAGATAATTTGACATACATGGCATTGAGTTATATTTTTATTGGATATTCCAATACTTAAAAATAATACATGTATTTTTACACGAGATTGATATAATTTAAATGAGTACTGATATTATTTTGTTTAAGTATGAGGTATTTTTAGTGATCCTTAGATGAGTAAAAGTCCAAAAGGTATATTTGAATCTGTTATTTTTTCTAACTTTTCATTAATCTCACTTGGATTTTTAGCTATTATATATAGTCACTCATCTTCTAATTTTGAATTTATTTATTCATATTATGATAATATTCTTATGAAACTATCTTATGTATCAATATGTACAAAATTTGATAATTTTTGAGAGATCAAGGTTTTCCAGAAGAGGAATCGCACTTTAGTTCAGATGATATAGTAACTTATAAGTCTACTTTAGTGTAGATCCATGATGAGTAGAGATTAGGAGACTTGACCATCGAGGATTTATGACCTATGCTAGTAGGAGGAGACATACACAACCTACTCATATTAGAGAAGAGTTTATCGAGGAGCAGATGATCTAGTATCTAATTCTTCTGGTTTTTACCATGTGATCACTATCTGAAAGAGATAAATAAGTTGTACTTAGCACTCAATCTCACATCTATTGTCATAAACATATATTTTTTTATTTTTGTTAATATTTTTTTTTGATAGTATTAGAATACTCAAGTCTAATCATGAGGTACTATCTTACATATAATAGTGTAATACCATATTGGAAGAGATAAATATTATTCACTCCAATGTGATTTGGGTATTAGTGTCATGAAGTATGGGAAAGTTGTCATTTGCTATAGATAAATATTCACTGTGAAGATATGGCCGGGATATCATATATAGAAGGAAAGGTAGATTGTCTTAAGATGAGGCTTATACTGAGGAAATTTTCTTAGATATTTAGTATGAATTATAATAATATTCTCTATAATGGCTAAGATAATATCCATGTGAATTTTCATTTTTATAACATCTCAATGATAGAGGATACACCAGTTAGATATGAAGAAAATTTCTTTTTCATGGTAACCTTGATAAGGTATAGAGTAGCAATTTAGATTTAGAGTAATATAATCAAATAGTTTTTAGATTGCAGAAAATATTTTATTGATTAAATATTCACCTCATTTAATAGCTATTTTTAGATTGATTTGTGATATTTTAATAATATTCATCTCATTTTGATTCACAGAGGTGGAAAATAGGTCGGGTCATCCCTACTCAATTAGAATTATGCGTGCAGCCAGTGTGGGCTATGAGCTAGCTTGGAACCTGGATCATCTAGTGTCAAGCTAGGGTTTCTAAACAACATGCCACAAAATATGAGGCATGACATGACTCAACACGTGGCTTGTGTGGGTTGGTTTTGACCCAGGTGACCAAACCAAGCTAATCTAGACTTGAACTAGCCTAGCTTGGACCTAACCTACCCGTGGCTCGGTATGAGCCATGTTGGATTGTCCTCTTTTAGAGGCATACCGGCATGACATGGCCTGTTTTCAAATTGGGCCGACATGACTCATTTGCCACCTTTTTACATTGATATGTTATAATTTTTTTTTTGTTTATCTGGAGGAGCTCGAATGAAAGAATGTTTTTTGCTTATTGTGTATGTATATGATATTTTGATAATAAGATGATAACTTATGAATCACTAATTTAATAAGTATCTTTAGTCATAGTCTTAATGAAGGATCTTGCGAGATTCATATTTTTTCTTGATATATAGGTTGCTTACTCAAGAAGAGGTATTGCCTTGTCATAGAGAAAGTAAGCGCTTGGTATTATTATATGAGTTTGACTTTTGGGTTCTAATCAAATAGTTATACCTATCAATGTAAATATCAATTTTACTTTTGCTGTGATCCTTATAATTGAATATACTACTCATAAGAGAATCATATGAAAGATTAACTATCTAATTATTACTCGACTAAATATATTATAAAAAATTAATATAGTTAGTTATTTCTAAGTTTTTTGTGGACCTATGGTAGATTCATGTTCACCTAAACATAAGTTTTTGTATACTAAGGTATATAAAGTAGTCTATTAGGTTTGTGATTTCTTTTAGTAATTAGAAGTATTCGTAGTTAGTCAGACATTTACAGGCATCAGCTTTTATCGAGAGGAGATTGAACACAAAGTTTTGTACTTTTTTTGGTGGTAATCTTGTCTTTTAGACAAGTAAAAGATAAATACTTATTCTTGAGATTTAATTTAAAAATAGAATTCATAGCAATGATGACCATTATTTGAGAAATAATCTGAATTTAACACTTATTTGACAAGATAAAATATTCATTTTTTTTTATTTTTTTGTGATAGTCCGACAATGAAATATATGATCTCAAATTTAATATTTCATGAATTAACAAAACATATCGAGATTAACAATTTTTTTCTCAGTGAGAAGGTCCGAGATGAGACTATCACTATAATATATATTTAGACAATATGATAACAAAGTGACATCTTTAATATGATCTTGAAGATGTTTCATGTTATTTTTTTAAAGTTTGATGTTTTAAACTTGTACGTACCAACATGATTAGAGTATTGTATTTTTTTTTTGTTTTTTATGTATGTTGATGGAAACACTCAATGTTTAAGATGATTGTCACATCAATTTATATGATGTTTATATATTGTCACTTCAATTTAGCAACATGAGAGTCAACCGATATCGTGAACCATTATTTTTTGTGATAATCTAAAAATAAAAATTATATTATATGCTAATAGAGTATTAGAGTATTTTTACATCAATCTATTTTTTTGTATTAAAATCAAGTATAATATTACGTAAATACTAAAAAAATTTCATCATACATTAGAAAGTGAGCTATTCATATAAATTAAGTATCTGTTTGAAATTCAAGTTTATTTACTCAATTTAAATAGTAAATTCACTATTGGTTGGTCAAGTTGTCAATATAATTTATGTGAAATTGATATTGGATTGTTAATCTTTACTACTTGTATAATCCGTATAGTTATTAAATACTCTATTGGACGAAAACAATCATCCAACGAGTCTTAGGGATTGTATCCCAAATTATAAAGTTTGACACTATAATAAAGTCATAACACTATCTTAATGGAAAAAGGCTCTGATAAACTTACAATTTGTTGATTGATAACATGGTAATATATAGCATATTATGATCAATGATGTGATAATATTCAAAATCTAAATATGATATTTTGAGCTTCAATGGATACTCTAAAAAGGTGTAATCAGCATTGCTAGTTGCATTTATAATTTTATCAAATAAAATAAAACTCGTAATAATTTAAAAATAAAAAACTTAATCCTAAGACAATAAATACCCAATAAGCAAATACTCGTAAAAGGAAATTGAGGTTTTTGGGGATGATTCTTAAAGGATGAGGAACCATATTTTATAGAAAATCAATTAGGAAATCCCAAGGGATTTTTGATGTGGCTAGGTGAGCTTCGCCTAATTTTTCCGTAATATTTATTTACTTGAAAATCACTTTTTTTACTTGTTAATACTTGTTTCATTGATGCTAAGTTACATGAAGTTATATACCATTCAAACTTATTAGTATTGATCAATTTGGTCAAAACATCTGTTATGTTTTTTATTGGTATGAATCTTTTGCTTATCTATACTTTCTTATTCCAATTTTCTCTCATAAAAATTATATTGTATCTTGATGTATTTTGTTTTTAAAGTGAAATATTGATTTTTTACTAAGTTTAGATCACTTTGACTATCACAAAATATAATAACTTTTATTTTATTTGTGTTCAAGTTCTTCTAATAGTATCTGCAACCATATTATTTTTTATTGGCTCGTGTAGCTGTAACATATTTTACTTCTGTCGTAGAAGTATATAAAATAGTCTGTAACTTTGAAACTCAACTTACAGATCATCCAACAAGTGTAAAAATATAGTTTATGGTTGACTTGTTATTATCAATATATCTAGTAAAATCTACATCAACATAACCGCTGACAATAAGGTCAGAATATTCATAACATAATGCAATATTTGAGATTTCTTTTTGATATCTGAGGATTCTCTTCACATTATTTCAATGTTCTATGTTAGGATTTGCTATTAATTGATCAATCACTTTCATTGCTTGTGCAATGTATGCTCTTGTATAAATTATTGTGAATATTAAATTTTCTACTACTGATGCACATGACACTCAAGATATCTTTCTCCCATCTTCTTCAGAGCTAGGACACATACTTGATGATAATTTAAAAATTAACAAAAAGATGGGTAGAAACTGGCTTACTACCTTGCAACTTGAAGTGCTGTAAGATCTTGTTAAAATAATTTAATTGCAAAAGGCAAATCTTCCTGTTATTTCTATCTCAGTAAATTTGTATATCTAGAATTTTGTTGTTAGTTTTAAGTCCTTCATATCGGACTTCTTTCCAATTGTGTCTTTAATTTTTGGATTATACATTTGCTTGAGCACTTCTATCAACATTTCATTCACGCATAATAATAAAATAATGAAATTATTATTTTTAAACTTCTTGTAGTACGTACAATGGTCTGAATTGAGTCTATTATGCCTAAGACTAATGATGAAGTAATTAAACTTCTTATATCAACATCTCAATGCTTGTTTTATATCGTATAGAGATTTGTTCAACCTATAAACTATGTTTTTCTTATTAATTTTAACAAAATTTTTTGGTTAGAACATATAATTTTTGTTTAATTTTTCATGAAACAAAGAAATTTTAACATCCAACTGCTTCAAATATAATCAAATATAGTATATAGAGTCATTACTACTCTAATTATTGTAAGATGAATTATCAGAGACAAAATTTCATTCAAATTAATATTTTCTTTTTGGGCATATCTCCTTACCATCAATTTTGCACGATATTATTCTACTTGATTATTGTTATATTGTTTTATCTTGTAAATTTATTTGTTATCAAAGATTTTTATTCAAGTGGTTATAATATCAGTTTCTAAGTATGTTCTTCTGTAGAGCTTGCTTTTGAAATATTGCACCTCGTAACATACTATGAGTGACAACTTAACGTCTTTCTATCATGAGTGGCCGATTAATTTCTTGAGCCTCAGATTCGACTTTCTCTTATGCTTCATGCTCTGATTCTTTTTTCATTGATATTGGAATATCTTGTCTCTGATTATTTTCTACTTGTACAGTGAATACTTCTAAATTTTTTTAATTTACTATTATCATTAATTCTTTGATTTTCTATAAAAATTAAATCTATGTTGATAATTATCTTGTAGATAGTGGGCTCCCACAGGCGATACCCCTACACTTCTTCAACATAGCCTAAGAATATATATATTTGGGAGTTTTAGATCGAACTTTATTCTTCTTGAGTGTTGTACATCACATATGCAGGACAATCAAAAAAATATAAAATAGAGTAATCTATTGACTCACTCGTCCACATCTTCATTAGTATCATATAACATGTAGTCCTAGCTACTTCTGCCCAAAAAAGTTAGGTAGCCTTTATAGTCCTCAACATTATTCTCATTTATTTTGTAAGAGTTCTGTTTAAATATTTTGCTACTCTATTTATTTGTGGTGTGTATTTGATTGTGAACTATTATTTGATATCTTCTTGCTTATAAAGATCAAAAACTCACTATATATATACTCGCTTCTATTATCTATTCATAAATATTTAAATATTTTCTCAGATTTAAGTTTTCATTCGTGCTTTAAAATAATTAAAAATTAAAAATATATCTGATTTTTTTTTGATTGAATACACCAAACATCTCCTTGAGTATTCGTCAATGAAGGATATAAAATAATTTGCTCCTTGAGAATATTTTTATGTTTTAAAATTGATCTAATAATATGGCAATCTATTCTGCTTACCTATGACACGATGCTCACAAAAACTAAATTTACTTATTTGAGTCCGGAAGTAGCCTTTTGTTAGAGAAATTTCAAACCTTATTCTAATATGTGGTCTAGTTTGAGATTCATATCATCATTAATTTTTCTTCTTTGCTAATTGATCCAATACACGTATAAACTTTCTATAATATTTTTCTTTTAAGGTTGAATAAATTTGTTATGATCTTTTCTTTCTTTATTACTACAAATATATTTATCATAATTTTATAGTCCTATCCTCAATAAGAATTTTCAATCCAAAGACTATTAATTTGTTTCAAAGATAATAAATTTTTCTTTAAGTCCATCACATCTCTAACCTCGTGAATGACATGAATCATACTATTAAATATTTTTATTTTGATAGTAATAATACTTCAATATTCAAAGCTTGATTATCTCTCATGTACACAGACTTTCCTGAGATTAGTTTATATTTTGAAACTAATCTCTATGAGATGCCATATGCCACGATGTTCCTGAGCTTAGCAACCATATATCACCAAATTACTTTATACTTTCAACTGTCGTTGTTATCTTACTAAATAAAATATTGTCATCATTATTGATACTTGTAATATTTTCTTTAGTATTTGATAACTTATCATTTATATTTTTTTTCTTAAATCAAAAATTTCTTTTGAAGTGTTATTTCTTGTTATAGTTATAATACTTAATATTTTTTTTACTTCTAGATTTTCATCTATCATAATATCTAACTCCTACTAGGGTCATGCTCTATTGATTTCACTCATATCACTTTCATGGTATCTACTTGCTGTGTATTTGTATATTTATTTTTTTTTATTTTTGCACTTGCTTTCTTCTTCTAAGAAGGTAAAGGTAATATTATTGAAGATAAAATTATCTATCAAAGTACCATTCGTCATATTGATAACGCGTTGATAATACAAATATTATAAACTCCGAAGTAAAACTTCAGTATGTTCAAATTCTTCTATTTTATAACTCAACATAGTAAGTTGATAAAATAGAGTATTCAGAGTGTTAATAATGTCAGTTATCATAATAGATTTCATCCTTTGCAGAGTATGAAGTATTCTTTTTAAGAAGATCTTGTTGTGAAGTGATTTTGTCTCGTATAATCTTGTGAGAGTTTCTCAAATTTTTTGTCGTATTTTTTTTTGTCATACTAAACAATACTTCATCAGCAAGTGCCAAATGGAGATCAGTGACCGCATTATCATTTATTTCATTCTACTTATCTCTAGGAATTCTGGTTATTTTTTCAAATTGTATTTATGTAATTATCATTCCTCAAAATTATATTAATTTTTATTTTTCATGATGAAAAATTATATCTATTAAATTTTTTTATTATCATATTTTATTTTTATGATGAATAGTAAATTGAGAATAATAATAATAATTGCCATATACCAAAAAAGTTATCAGGTAAGTGGAATGATGCAATATATTCTTAAAAATCACATACCTTGAGATTCTTGTCATTCTTTTAACATAAATTTTCTGGACATGTATTAACTATAAAAATTACTAACTAATCTCTATCTGATATCACTGTTATAAAATAAAAGTCGTAATAATTTAAAAAATAAAAAATTCAATTCTAAGACAATAAATACATAATAAACAAAATACATATACAAGGAAATTGAGGGTTTTGGGGATATTCTCTAATAAGGGGGAATTTTCTTTTATAGAAAAAAATCTGGAAATCCCAAATGAATTTCTAATGTGGGCTAGATGAGTTCCACCTATCCTTTTGTAACACATTGTTGACTGATAACATGACAATATGTACCGTATTATGATCAATGTCATGAAAATATTCAACATCTGAATATGATAATTTGAACTTCAATGGATACTTAAAAGGTGGAATCAGTATTGCCAGTTCCAATTACAATTTTGATAAGAGTTCATGAATATATTTGCAAGTAATCCAAATCACAGTGGACAAGACGATGTTCACTGCCATTCAATTCAGATAAAAATGCAATCTGTTCTCATGTGTTATTTCATTACCAGGTAGACAGCTGCTGAAAGTCTCCTCAATTCTGAGAATAGTATAGTTGATGATGTTCATGTACTGATTGCAAATTAAAAATTTAAAATTTTCTGCGCTATTTAGCTGCAACAACCTCAATAGAGTAGCTGCTATCTTCTTGCCAAGAATTTAAGCTTGATTTGTTAGTGCAGAGCTCATCCCCAGAAAGTGATGTTTTAGTTGTTTAAATGGTACCACACGAAATACATATGGATGATTCAGTTTTGGCAGTTTCATCATCATTTTACAGACAATGTCCATCAGAGAACACTGGCGTGAAGTCCTGATAAAACATCATCATCGGCACATTACGCCTCTGTGAAGAACAGGGATTGCTCCTACTTCTTCTAGTGGAAAGATTGGCAGAATATGGGTGAGGTTGATTCATCCCCTAATAAGATCTATCTGCACACTTTCAGGAAGGCTCTGGCTGACACTTAAGAGCTAATTGAGGAGACTCCACTTGCAATCACTTCTCCATGCCTAAAATTATCCTGACACTGAAAAACAAGCTGCTGCTGCATTACCAGCATGTTGATGTTCAGATTTCTAAGTTGTTTTGATGGTGCAGGAGGGGCAGGTGGTGACTGAGAGATAACAGTGCCATCATTTGAGTGTTCTGGAAAGTCATTATCTCTTGCTGATGTGGATCGTCTCCTGCTATAAGTTGGCCTTTACTTAATCACCAAGTCAATGAAAAATTCTGCCAAAGAAACCTTATCAGTCCTACATCTCCAAAGAGAAGATCTATTTTCTAAAAGTGTTTTTATAGCATCCATAGAATATTACGGGAAGAGAATTCCAAAAAGGCAGATCCCTAATTGAAATGCTCAAATCTCTTCATTGGCAAAAGAGGTGTCAAAGGCCGTGCCGGGCCGGCCCTGCATGGTTTTAGCCGGCCTGGCCATGCTACCGTGCTGGGACAGGCATTGTTCTGTGGAGGTCAGCCCGGCATGGGCCCGCGGCACGAATCTGCCGGGTTTGGCCAGGTTTGGTCTGGTTTGGGGTCGGGACAAAAACCTAGGGTGTCAAACTGGCCGACCCGGACCGGCCCGGCCCATTTTTTGGAGCACGAGCGTGCTTTCGTGCTGGGGGGCACGCACGGTTTAAAAAAGCCGAGCCCGGCACGGCCCGAAGGCACGGCAGGCAGTGCCCTGCCGGCCCGCTCGGGCCTAGCCTGGCCCGTAGTCTACTTTAGTGCCCAGTCCTTGAGCATAATTGATTGGTGCATAATTCGGCATGCCATTTTAGGTGCACAGTCCCAAAAGAACTCTTACATGTTAAAAGTCCCATATAATATTTGCACTGTGTCATTTCTTGTTCCTTACCCCCAACATTTTTTGTGTTATTATATTAAAATGAGTCTAAACTAAAAGTCCTCCTAGTTTTTTATTTTTTAGAAGTTTGGGTTGAGACGACTGGAGAAACTAATATTTCAGCAATCTCAGACCTCTGTGTAATATTTTCATTTTCTAAATTTAAATATGTTTTAGTTGTATTTGTCATTTTTTATGATTTTTATTTTTCTTAATTTTGGTCTAGAGAGAGAAACTAGAGAGAGAGTTAAAAAAACCATAAAATAAATTACCCGGTAAAACCAGTGAGGTCGGTCACGTGCACGGTGCACCACAGTCAAGCTCTAATGTTCAAAACTCAAGTCGAGATTCATGAAAATCCAAGCCGAATGCCAAAATCCGAGGCCCGAGAGAGAGAAATAGAACGATTTGAGAGAATTTATGTTTTTGAAAAACATAAATGTTAAAGGGAGGGGGGTATAATTTATAGATTAAAGATATTAATTTTTTATAAAAAAAGATATTTTTTTTATTTTTTTGAATTCTTAATAATTTTTTAGGGGGCAGAATCATGAGGACCGTTGTATTATGCCCCTTGCCGTTGGAGGCGAATCCAACGGCTATATAAAATATATATTTTTTATTTTTTTTATTTTTTTTTATTTTTTTTTCCCGTTGGGGGAATAGGCGATCTAGGTCAGTTCGGGGCTTCCGGCCTCGTGGAAGTGGGACCGAGGGTCGGGTCCAATCAGACCCGACTCGCGGTCTTTTTGCGGGAGGGTCTTTTTTGCGGGAGGGGAGGTGCGTGCCACATCCATGTGAGCGCTGGGCTTGGATCGTGCCATGCGGACGGCCTCTGCAAAGGCATGGCTGTTTTTTTAAAAAACTATTATTTAAAAAAAAAAACTAGGCGGGTCGAGTGAGGTACAATCGGACCTCGTCCGAAATCTAGTTAAAGCACGGTTTCCTACCGTGCCACTTGATCGTGCCTATGGGCCAAGTAGTCGGGGCATGCATGGTCCGGTACGAGGCCCGACACCTCCTAGCCTAGCTCTGCATGAGATATGCTTCGAGCAAGCACTACATGGGTCCAGGCACGGTTTTGGACCGTATTGTGCCGAACTAACACGACTCAGTCGGGCTATGCCTCGGTCCATGCCTGGACCACTGGGCCCACTTGCCACATCTATAAGAGTATTAATTTCATATCTACTATGTAATAAAATAATTCATCTTCTGGAATATGTTAATTTATACCTATAAAATATCTGAGTTTTTAAGTTTGTTTATCTAGAATTATGAATAGAGCTATTGATTGAGTTGAATAATTCTTAATTTATTATTTTATATAATTTGAATATCTTCTTTGTATACCATATATAACTATCCTACAATCAGAACTCATCTAGAAAAAAAAATATTATACATATTTGTGTAACCTAGAATGGGCATTGGGGTTGCCAATGGGCAGTGGGCTAAGCAGTGGAGTGGCTAGTAGGCAATAGGCCAGGCAGTGGAGTGGTTGCCTGCAATAATCAGAACTCATAAAATAATTAGGATATTTATAATTATATTATAATTCAAATATTATTTATGTATATCATAACATGGTTGCCTCCTGCATTTTTCTTGGGGCATGGGTAATTGAGCCAAGAGTGGCCAAAGTGTAGTGTGATATGGCTTGAGGCTCAGATGCTTGTAAATTAAATAATTTTAATTTTTAGTTAAATTTAGTGTATTTATATCGTACACACTAATATTATGTAAATATAAAAAAAGTAAATTTTAATTAATAGTACAAATTGTTATAAGTCACTTTGTAATTTTAATTAATAGTAAATTTTAATATTATGTAAACATAAATAGTAAACTACATTGAAAATGTCATTAATATGAAATAAGAAAAAACCTAGAAATAATACACTTAGATTTGAAAATATATATTTCAAGAATTTTTTTGAAGAAATGCATGATTGTCCAATGTCATAAGTTACTCTGTTTGGTACAGATAGTCACAACTGATAGTCTTTGTATGGTTATCATTTTATTCGTAAATATTATTATCCACCTGATCTATTTTATTTATCTGAAAGATTAATATGTTTTTTTAATTTTTTAAGCAAGAAAGAACTTTAATGATATATGGATGTATTGTGGTTCAATTTGAAATTATATTCATAATCATAGAAAAAAATATTTTAATGCTATGCTAGTCACTTGAGGGATCCGAAGATCTGTGTCATTTTTGATAGTATTAAAAATATGATAACATATATTTTTATTAACTCAATATATCAAAAATTGTTTAACATTTTAAGATTAAATGGAATAGTAACTAGTATTTTAGTATCTTGATAGCATGCTCCTATTTGATGAACTTCTCATTGTCTGGCACTAGCTAAGTGAATTGAAAAGTCACAATCTTCTAATATGGTATCGATTTTCCTATTCGGAAGCTCGTTAAAACTATTAAATTTATTATTATAATATTTAAATATATTATTTAATTATTTAATATCTCCAATTTGATTATCATTGTTGGTTCTTGCAAATGGATATATATTTGATAATATTTTTTGTCTTTTCATCTTAATAATAAAATCCATATAAGTACCCAAGTGATAAAAAGATAGCAAAAAAAACTAATATTTTAAATACTCATTTTCTATCTTAGTAGCTATGACATAAAAATTTGAGATTTTTTATATTTGTTAAATAGATTACTAATATTGTATATGTATCTATGCGCAATGTATATAATTTCATTGGTGTCAAATATTTACTTATTTTTTTTTAGCATTTTGACTTACACAAAGAGAAACTATTATAGTCGGCTACGTATTATTATTACATTTTAGTATATTTTGTATATGTTCTAATGATGGAGAATTATTTTTTAGTCGGTATGCACTATCAAGTTTATTATGGGAACATACACAACATGAAAATCTCATCCAAGATATTGTGTCTAAGGTTCTCAAAAATTATCAATAATGATATTATTATTTGATGCATTATCATAGGTAATAATAAATATTTTATTTTATATCTCGTATTTCCTAAAGATTCTCAAATGACTTTCATATATAGCTAGATTATCATGTGGATGAAGAATCTCATGAAATTTTAATATTTTTCTTTATTTTGTGTTCACTTAGAACCAATAAAGTAAGTGGGTTTGCATATGAATACATTGTTATCTTGAATAGTCCAAATATTTGATATCGCAGAGACCACCACTCAACATTGTGTTTCTAAGGTATTTATTTATTAATTATTTTTTTATTTTATATTATCTTTATTATTTCATTCTTATTGATCATCCTATGGATCTTATAATAAGTAGAATGAATGTACGGGTTCATAAGATAAAATAGATTATGATCTTCCAAAAATTATATTGGAAGATTTATGCTAATAATAAATTTTATCATGTTCGTCCGTTGCAAAGTTATGTCGGTAAATAAATATGGTTAATGAATTTGAAATTGATCCATATTCAAAAATCCACTGCTCATATTGAGTTGGTTCACATGAGATCAGATGTCCAATATCTTTTGGGGCATTTTCGCACAAGCATATATTTCATTGATCATATATATATTGTTTTAAATATTTTTTGACGTATTCTAGAATTTTTATTTTGATTATTTTAAGTGGGTTTATATTGCAAATTATTATTTATTCTTAAATTTTTAGGTGCAGAGTCTAATGCCAACTTATGTCCAGGAGGTAACTTAACCTCGAATCTCCTAGTTGGTTCTTTCTTATCTATGTCTCGGTTTATATAATTTTATAATATTTATTATTTTCTATTTTTTTAAATAGTGTTTAGTAAAAAATATTTTAATATGATATTTTTGTACAAGCATATATTTCTTTACTTTCAATCTCTATGCCTAGCAAGTCTTCAAATGCCAATTAGAGTGCTTGCTTACCAATATTAATATGTTCAAAAACACAATATATTATTTATTAAATATTATAATATAGTAATAAAAATAAAAAAAATAATTAAAGTTGATGTTCGCATTGTGATATTTTGAGAGAAAGTGAGAGAAAATGAGGAAATTATAATGTGTGAAAACCTATAAATATTAATATATTTTTTACAGAAAGTTTCTAACATTAAAAAATATTTATTTTAATTTTCTGATATTTATTTATGAAGAGAAATTTAATAACCATTGGATTTTTATCCATAAACATAGGATGAAATCAAACGACTTATAGATAAGTTAAGTTATATTTTTTGTCATAATTTTGACAGGAATAATGACATCTCGATGTTTTGTCAGAAACACATATTGCATTCATTGTTCAATAATGATTGCTATTAATAAATGATGCGCATACCTTTAGCTGCCCTATTAATAAATATCATCTAAAATCAGGCCCTTGAATTCACACTCTTTATTTTACAATGTGCCATCATGGTAGGTGTGTGGCAGGTACGTGTGATCTTTTTTTGTCCTTATCGTGCTGAATGCATGGGGCTCATGCTTGGCACGACATGAATCATGCTATGGGTCGACATGATCGAAGTCCAGGCACAATAATTTTGTGTTGTGCCGGGTAAGGCTCGTGTCACCCGACCTAGACGACACCTTTATGCAAATTAGACTTTGTGATTTTTCAGGATATAAAATGATTTCCATATTCTCTAAATTGTGTCTGAATGTGCTACTCGAAACTCAGCTGACTACTCAATATCAAATTTCTAATAAGATCATTATAAAGAAAATATTTTTTATATCTAGGTGGTATATCTTTTTTCTATGAGATGTCGTTAGTGAAATAAGACTTATGAAAATGTTCTTGGTTACTAAAGAAAAATTATTATGATAGTCCGCATTAAATATCTGAATGAACTCACTCGCTATAAGTATTTCTTTAAGTTATTTAATAACTGATTTTCTCTTATGATCTTTTCTTATAGACTTATTTTTACAATGAGAATTTATTTATAATTAATAATTGATCTTTGCGCAGGTCTTGATATTAGTATCCAAGTCACATCGGAGTGGAGGATGTTTGTTTGTTCCAACATGACATGGCGTATCTCATTATAAAATATATAAATTGATCGACAATAAAACTCTTAATGAAAATCATTAGTTCCTATACAACAATATTAAAAGGTAAAAAATAATCTTAAAATTGTTATTTTACAACATATTTGATTGACAATAAATTATAATAAAAATTGAAACATATTATTGAAAACCTAACTCATAAATAAAATTATCAATTAGAAATAAATACTCAATAATTAATAACAAACAAGTGGTGTGCTTACATAATAAGCTAATGATTTGAGGTCATCTATATGTTGGGTATTCCATCAATCATAAAATTAGGCAAGCAATAAACTAAAAAATAATTTGAAATTAAAATAATAAAGCTCCCTCTTAACTTGGTACGTAAACATGTAGAACACTAAGTTTGTAAGAAAGACAAGTAAATTGAGATATTTTGAATATTTATGTGAAGATGTCTTCGAGGAAGAAGCATTAAACATTTATTTGTTTTATCCGCTCTTAAAATACTAGATTGGAAATTATATATTTCATTATCTCACTATTATATTAAAAAGTGTTGAGAAAAGAAAGTGGATTCATGATATTTTTGAGTATGTGTGCTCGATCCCAAGTATCTCGCATCTAACTACCATTATCACCATAAACTGTGCCTTTGTATTGAACATCATTATAATTGTTTGTCTTTTATTTTTCTAGAAGGCAAGATTCCTCTATAGAAAAATATATAAACTAAGTGGATCTTTTCCCTATGCAAGTATCATGGATCATGAGCTTTATTGCTATATGTGCATCTTAATACTAATAAATATTCCTCTTCAATTTTTTAAGTCAATCTATTCTTATCTTTCACAAAAGTTACATCTATTAAGTTACAACTATTGCTTTATCCACTCATTATATCTATTAAGTTACATCTATTAACTTATTAAGAAAAAAATATTTAGAGAGAAATGATACATTATAAATAAAATTGGAGTGTACAATGATAAATACTCTCCCTCTCCCTTATATAGCGAGAGCTTTCCTTCACCAATAACTTAAATTTTGTAACCTATCACAATCTCATTACATAAAAAATTTAGAATATTCTTGAGTGAATAGAGTGAAGTCTTTAGAACTTTATATGATTCATCTTGAAATCTCTTCAAGATCATTCTGAAAATCTTTTTAAGCCGAACCTACTATCTGATATTTTTTGAATTTTACTGGGCCATGACATTCTATTTCATCGATCTCTCTAATGCACTCGTATAAATATTATGGTGAAAATTTATAATCTCTTAGAATTGTCACAATGTATCGATGAATTCTCAATTGGTTTTGCTGTCTTGTGGTCCATTTTAGTATGTCAAGTATTCTTACCTTGACATGTATTTTCTTTGCCTCATGACTTATTTCATCAAAATGGCTTTCATAATCTTTTTATAGGAGACTTTTACTCATATTAGTCAAAGTTATTTGAGGCGCAAGATATATCAAGACAAAAACTTTTTGGAGCCTTGATGTCCAAGGCGTAAAAGTCTTTTGGAGTTTTGAAGCAAAATGCGTAATCACGACACATTTTTTTTGTTAGGTACACTTTGCATAATATATATAAAAATTATATGTTTTATTAAATATTATTTATAATTTTTATCTATTAATAAGATATAATCAAGTAAACAATATCAAAAATAAAAATCAAATATCATTTGTAATTCTTATCATCATATTTATTGAAAATTATAAAACAAAATAATAAAAATAATTATGTATAAGAACATATATATGGGTTTTAAATTCGGGGAGCGGGCAATGGTTCAGGTCATGCCGAAAAACCGTGCCTTTAGACCAAGGTACCAGACTATGTCGGGCCCGAGATGAGGCATGGGTTGCCTCGACATTGCCCTGCACGAGCCGTGCCTCGAGCCGGCCCATCACAGGCCTAGGCATAATGCTGGACCATGCCGTGCTGGGCTACGCACGACTGACTCGAGACTTGGCTCAGATCGGGCCTGGCCTACATGGCTCGTTTGACACAACTACTACTTCTTCTTAGTCTTTTTATTGTTCTTCTCTACTTGTTGTTCTTCTTTTCTTATTTTTCTTTTCCTTATTCTTGCTTTTCTCATCAACATCATCTTTTTTTCTCATCATCATCATCATATTCGTCTTTTTCTTTCATCTTCATCATCTTCTTTTTCTTACTCTTTTTTTTTCTTACTATTTTCTTCTTTTTCCTATTCTCATCTTTTTTTTTTCTTATTCTTTCTATTCTTATCCTTCTTTAGTTTCATCTTCATCTTATTCATTTTCCTCTTTTTTTTTCTATTCTTCCTCTTTTTACTTCATCTTCTTCCTCCTCCTTTTTTCTTCATCTTCTTCCTCCTCCTTTTTCTTCATCTTCTTCCTCTTCCTTTTTCTTCATCTTCTTCCTGCTCCTTTTTCTTCATCTTCTTCTTTTTCTCCTTCTTTCTTCCTCTTCCTCCTCCTCCATTTTTTTTCCGCTTCTTCTTCCTCCATTTTTCTTCCACTTCTTCTTCCTCTTTTTTCTTCCGCCTCCTCCTCCTCCTCCTCGTCTTATTATTATTCTTCTCCCACTTATATTATTATTATTATTTTTTTCTTTACTTATTCTCTCATTTTTTCTTACTTTTCTTTTCCATCATTTTCTATTCATTCTCCTCATTCTCATTCATTTCCATCCTCTTCTTTATCTATTTCATCTCTTTCTTCACCTTATTTTCATTTTTCTCTTTTTTCCTTTTTTTTTTCTATTTTTTCTTATTATTTTCCTTTTATTTCTTCTCTTTCTTATTTTTCTACAACTTATTTAACTTTTTCTTCTATTCTTCATTTTATTATCATTTCTATCATTCTCCATCATTCATTCTCACCTTGTCCTCCATCATCATCATCATAATCTTCTTTGCATATTTTTTTTATATTTTTTCTTTTCATTCTTTCTTATTCTATTCTATATTCTCATTCTTTATTTTCTTTATCTTTATTTCCCTACTTAACATTTTTTTTTTCTTTATCTATCTGTCTATCTATATGTCCATCTATTTGCCTTTCTATCTACCAGTGTATCTGTCTGTATTTCTATTAATTTATATGTATCCAAACCTTAGTATTTGCTAGCCTGACTGACTGAATGACTATCTATTTATCCTTTTCTAATCTATTTGTCTATCTGATTGGGTGTCTGTCTATATATTTTATATATCTATCTATCTTTCTTTTTTTATCTATATATTTGTCTATCTATATATCTTTCTATCTATCTGTATATCTATCTATCTATTTATCTATCTGTCTATCAATCTATTTTTTTATTTGTTATCTATCTATCTATCTATTTGATTATTTATCTATATATCAATCAACTATCTATCAATCTATTAATCTGTCTATCTATATGTCTATCTATTTATCTATCTCTTTATTTCTGTCTATTTATTTATCTATCTATGTATCTCTACATCTATCTGTCACTGTATCTATCTTTATATCACTATATCTATCTATCTATATGTCTATCAATCTATAAATCTATCTATTTATTTATCTATCTGTATGTCTATCTATCTATTAATCTATATGTCTGCCTGCCTGACTATTTACTTAACAAATTAACTATCTATATTTGTTTGTTTGTTATTCTGTCGATTCATTTGTCTGTCTATATATCTATCTATCTATCTATCTATCTATCTATCTACGTCTAACTATTTGTCTATCATATATCTATCTATCTATTTATTTATTTATCTTATATCTATTTCTATATCAATCTTTATATTTATTTATCTATCTATATATCAATCTATCTAACTAACTATCTATTTGTCTATCACTCTATCTATCTGTCTATCTCTTTATGTATTATCTATCTATCTTTTTAACTATCTACATGTTTGTCTATTTGTCTATCTATCTATCTAGTTATATATATATATATATATCTATCTATGTATCTATTTCAATGCCTATTTATTTATTTATCTTTCTGTCTGTCTGTCTATCAATATGTCTATCTATATCTCTCTATCTATCTAGAGGTCTAACTATCTATATATCTATATTCGATCTATCTATCTATCAATCTATCTATCTATATTTTATTTATCTATTTGTAAACGGTCTGTTTATAAATCTATCTATATGTCATCTATTTTTCTGTCTATCTTTATGTCTATTTTCAATCAACAATCAACCTATCTGTCTGTCTATTCCATCTATTATCAAAATCTATATCTATATATATGTCTGTCTGATTTTCTATCTATCTATCTATCAACTATTTGTATCGGTCTATTTGTCATTAATATGCCTATCTGTCTATATATCTATCTGTCTATTTGGAGGTATGTTTGACTGACTATTTCCCAGCCTTATTGTCTGCCTGTCTACCTTTTGATTGAATGGTTATCTTTTTTTTATTGTCTATGTGTTTGTTTATTTGTCTCTCTATCTATTTGTTTGTCTATCTATATATATGGTTGTTTGTCTATCTGTACATTTGTCTATCTCTCTCTCCATTCTATCTATCTATCTATCTATTTATCTATCTATCTATAGTCTATCAATCAATATATCAATCTAACTATCATCTGTCTTTTTATCTATCTATTTATATGTCTTCAAACTATCTAGCTCTGTCTATATATCTATCTATCTATATATTTATCTATCTATCTTTCTATCTATAATTCAAATATTTGTTTATATATCTGTCTGTGTATATATATATATCAAACTATATATCTTTCTATCTATCTTTTTGTCTGTCTGACTATCTATCTGTCTGTCTATCTTTCTGTTTATCTGTCCCTATACTTATTTCTCTATCTGTTTATATATTTCTTTCTAGATATCTATCATATATCTATCAATTTGACTATCTATCGATCTATTTATCTATCTGTCTATCTATCTATCACTATCTATATACAATCTATCTTTATATTTTTATATCTATCTATCTATCTATTTGTATATCTATTTTGGCTATATATATGTCTGTCTATCTATTTATCTATCTATATATTTGTCTATCTATTTATGTATACAAATATCTATCTGTAGATCATCTATCTATCTAATTGCTTATCTATCTATTTATCTTTCTATTGTATATCTATCTATCTATCTTTATATATATATCTATTTATTTTTTTATATATCTATGTATCTATCCTTATATCTATCAATCTGTATATCAAACTATCTATCTATATATCTTTCTGTCTGTCTGTCTGTCTTAGAGTGTCAACCGGGCCGGGCCGGCCCGGCCGGCACGAGGCACGGCACGGAAAAAATCCGTGCACGGGCCCGTGCCGTGCCGTGCCTGGCCCGGTTCTACCCGCGGCACGGCAAACCGCACGGGTTAAACCCGTGCCGGGAGCCCCGTGAATCCGACCGCATGCTCTCCTCCCGCAAAAAAAGACCCGGGTTGGGTCTAATTCGACCCGACCCGCTGTCCCCCGTTTCCCGAACCGCTCGGTCAGGTTTGCCCGAGCGGGCCAGGCGAGGCACGGCACGGCCTGTCGTGCCTGCAGGCCGTGCCGGGCCCGGTTTTTTTAAACCATGCTGTGCCGGGCACGGCACGGTAGCACGATCGTGCTCGTGAAAAATTGGTCGTGCCTTGCCGGCCGGCCCGTATGACACCTCTAGTCTGTCTGTCTGTAGCTTTATCAATCTATATGTCTCTATTTGTGTGTCTCTATATCTATATATCTATTTTTTTGTCTATATGTCTATCAACATAATTGTCTATGTGCCTTAGTATCTACTTGCCTGCCTTTTTGACTATCTGTCTATCTATATATTATCTATCCATGTGTTTATTTGTCTATCTGTCTGTCTATCTATCTATCTATCTATTTGTCTATTTATCTTTCTATCTGTCTATCTATCTATCATTCTATCATTCTAATATGTCTATCTATCTATCTATTTATCTATCTATCTACCTATTTATCTACCCACTTATCTATCTTTCTATCTATCTATATATTTATCTATCTATATGTTTATCTATCTTTCTATCAATTAATCTATCTATATCTCTATCAATCTGTCTATCTCTCTCTCTCTCTCTCTCTTAATCTATCTATCTTTCTATCTTTCTTTAAAATGATTTATCAATCTCTCTATCAATATGTATATCAATCTATTTATTTAATAGATCTTTCAATCTATCTATAAATTTGTCTGTCTATGTATATGTTTATCTATCTGCTTGTCTATCTAATTATGTATTTATCTATTTATCTATATGTTTATTTGTTAATCTGCCTGTCTATCTATTTGCCTATATATTAGCCTTCCTATCTATCTACATGCATGACAGACAGACAGACTATTTATCTATCTATGTCTATCAATTTGTCTTTCTATCTGCCTATCTATTTATCTATATATCTATATATCTTTTTGAATATCTATCTACCTATCAATCAATTAATCTATATATCTATCTATCTGTCTGTCTGTCTGTCTATTTGTCGATCTATCTGACTATCTATTAGTCTAATTTTTTTTAACTATTTGTCTATCTATCTATCTATCTATATCATCTTGTCTATCTATTTGTCAATATATATATTATAATATATATATATATTATAATATATATATATATATATCTATTTATCTATCTAAATATCCATCGATCTATCTATTTATCTATTTATCTATCTTTGTGACTACTATCTGATTTTCTATCTGTCTATTAATTTTTGTATCTATTTGTCGATCTTTCTATCTATATATTAATCAATCTATCTATCTATCTATGAATCTATTTATTTATCTGTCTATTTATATGTCTTCTCTATGTGGCTATCTATTTGTCTTTTCCATATGTTTATTTATCTGTCTCTCAATTTATCTGTCTATCTGTATATCTATTTGTTTATTGCTCTATCTACTTATCTATTTATCTCTCTCTATCTATATGTTTATATATGTCTTTTTATATCTGTCTATCTATTTGTTTGTTTGTCTGTCTGTCTATCTATTAATCTCTCATTCTAGCTATTTATTATTCTATCTATCTATATGTCTATCTATCTATCATTTTTTCAATTTATTCATCTATCAAATTGTCTAGCAATCTGACTATCTACTTGTCTAATAATTTATATATATATATATATCTATCTATCTCTCTATTTGTATATTAATCAAGATATTTTTCAATCTAACAATATGTCTATCACTTTGTTTATCAATCATTCAATTAATCTGACTATATATCTATCTATATATCTATCTATTTGTCTCTCTATCTGTCAATCTATTTGTTTTCAATCAATCAATCTATATGTTCATCTATTTGCCTTTCTATCTACTTGTTTATCTATCTGTATTTTTATTAATCTATATGTATCCAAACCTCAGTATATGCTAGCCTAAAAATAGACTGACTATCTATCTATCATTTTATATATTTATTTGTCTATCTGTTTCGGTGTCTTTCTATCTATATTTTTATTTATCTGTCTATCTATCTTTCTTTTTATCTATATATTTGTCTATTTATATATCTTTCTATCTATCTGTGCATCTATCTATCTAATTGTCATGTCAATCTATTTGTCTTTCTATGTGTATCATAACTATCTTTCTGTCTATTTATTTATTTATTTATCTATCTATCTATATATGTATCTCTACATCTATTTATCAATGTATCGATCTTTATATCTTTATTTATCTATCTATCTATCTATATGTCTATCAATCTATAAATCAACCTATCTATTTATTTATCTATCTGTCTGTCTATATTAATCTATATGTCTGCCTGCTCGACTATCTACTTATCAAACTAACAATCTATCTGTGTGTCTGTCTATTTGTCTGTCGATTTATTTGTCTATCTATATATCTATCTATCTATCTATCTACGTCTAACTATTTGTCTATCATCTATCTATCTATCTTATATCTATCTATATATCTATATTACTATCAATCTTTCTATTTGTTTATCCATCTATCTAACTATCTATCTGTCTATCTATCTCTTTATGTGTCTATCTATCTATCTATCTATCTATCTATCTTTCTAACTATTTACATGTTTGTCTATTTGTCTATCTATTTATCTAGATATCTATCTATCTATCTAACTATCTAAATAAGTATCTATTTAGTTGTATATCTATCTATTATTTTGTCTGTCTGTCCATCAATTTGTCTACCTATCTATCTATCTAAAGGTCAAACTATCTATATATTTATATTTCGATCAATCAATCTATCTATATATCTATCTATCTGTCTGTCTGTCTATCAATCTATTTATATGTCTATCTATTTGTCTGTCCATCTATATCTATATGTCTATATTTTCATCTATCTATTTATTTATCTTTTTTTCTATCCATCTAAGTATCAAAATCTATATCTACATATATGTCTGTCTGATTTTCTATCTATCTATTTATCTATCAGACTATTTATATATCGGACTATTTGTCATTCTATGTGCCTATCTGTCTGTACATCTATCTGTTTGTCTATTTGGATGTCTATTTGGCTGACTATTTCTCAGCCATACTTTCTGCCTGTCTATCTTTCTGATCGAATGTTAATCTTTTTATCTGTCTATGTGTTTGTTTGTTTGTCTCTTTATCTATTTGTTTGTCTATCTATATATATGATTGTTTTTCTATACGTCTGTATGTCTCTCTCTCTCTCTCTCTCTGTCTATCTATCTACCTATCTATATCTATCAATGTGTCTATCAATGTGTTTATCCATCAATTTATCAATTAACTATCAATTTGTCTTTCTAACTATTTATTTATCTATATGTCTATCAAACTATCTATCTATCTGTCTATATATTTATTTATCTATCTATATATCTATCTGTCTATATATTTATCTATTTATCTATATATCTATCTGTCTATCTTTTTATCTATAATTTAAAATATTTGTTTATATAATCTGTCTATATATATATATATATATATATATATATATATATATATATATATATATATATATCAAACTATATATCTTCTATCTATCTTTTTGTCTGTCTGATTATCTGTCTGTCTATCAATCTATCTGACTGCATGTCAAACTATCTATCTCTCTGTTTGTTTGTCTACTTGTCTATCTATCTGTCTCTCTGTCTGTCTGTCTGAGTGTCTATCTATCTATATGTTAATTTATCTATCTATGTGATTGTGTATCTGTATTTCTATCTATATCAATCTATATATATGTTTGTTTATTTGTCTGTCTTTCTTTATGTTTCTCTATTTTTCTATTTATCTGCCACTATACTTATTTCTCTATTTGTTTATATATATTTCTTTATAGCTATCTATCAATATATCTATCAATTTGACAATCTATCGATCTATATATCTATCTGTCTACTATCTGTATCTCAATCTATCCTTATATTTTTCTATCTATCTGCCTATCTATTTGTATATCTATTTGACTATCTATATGTCTATCTATCTATCTATCTATCTATTTTTCTATATATTTTTTTATATCTATCTATTTGTCTATCTATTTTTCTATCTATCTCTCTCTATGTATACAATTATCTATTTGTAGATCATCTATCTATCTAATTACGTATCTATCTATTTATCTATCTATATATCTATTTATTTATTTTTCTATATATCTATTTATATATCTATGTATCTATCCTTATATCTATCTTTATATATATATATATATATATATATATTTATAACTTTTTATCTGTTTTTTCTGTTTATCTATCTGTCTATCAATGTAACTATCTATATATCTAACTATATATATATATATATATATATATATATATATATATATATATCAATTTGTATATCAAACTATCTATCTATATATCTATCTTTCTGTTTGTCTGTCTTTCTGTAGCTTTATCAATCTATATGTGTGTCTATCCGCGTGTATATGTATCTATATATCTATTTTTTGTCTATATGTCTATCTACATAATTGTCTATGTGCCTTATTTTCTGCCTGCCTGCCTGCCTGACTATATGTCTATTTATATATCTATGTATTTGTTTGTCATTTATCTATCTATTTTTGTCTATCTATTTGTTTGTCTATGTATTTCTCTTTTTGTTTGTTTGTCTGACTATCTATTTATATATCTTTTTGTTTATCTATTTTTTAATCTATTGGTATATCTATCTGTCTATCTATTTATTTATATATCTATCTCTTTATCTATCTATCATCTATCATATTGTATATCGATTTGTCTATCTTTCTGTTTGTCTATCAGTTTATCTGTTTATCTATTTTTCTCTCTCTATCTGTATGTCTATATGTCTATCTCTCTGTATATCTATCTATTTGTTTGTTTTTTTGTCTATCTATCTATTATATATCTATCTGTTTGTCTGTATGTCTATATATTTATCTAACTATCTGTCTATTTGTCTATGTGTCTATCTATCTATATCAATCTATCTTTTTGTCTATTTGTCTGTCTGTGTATCTGTTTCTTTTTTATATGTGTGTATATCTATATGTTTATATATTTATCTATCTATTAGTATTTCTATCTATCTATCTATCTATGTATCTATCAATCAATCTATCTATCTATTTGTCAATCAATCTTTTCTGTCTATCTTTATATTTATTTCTATATCTATATGACTATCTACCAATTTATCTATCTGAATATCTTGTTGTCTATCTATCCGAATATCTTTTTGTCTATCTATCTATTTTTTTGTCTTTCTGTCTATCTATCTGTCTATCTATATATCTATATGTATATCTATCTATTGAACTATCAATCAATCTATCTATCTATTTGTCTATATATCTATCTGTCTTTCTATCTTTTTATCTATCAATCTTTCTGTCTCTCTATCTATTTATCTATATATCTGTCTATCTATCTATTTTTCAGTCAATCTATCTATCTATAAATATATATCAATATGTCGATCTATCTAGCAATCAATAAATATATCTATCTATCTATCTGTCTGTCTGTTTATTTGTCTATCTATTTGCTTAATAATCTGTCTATTAATTTGTTTACTAATTTATATATCTATGTTTGTCTATCTATATGTATGTCTATCAATCTGTCTATCTTTTTGTCTATCGATATGTATATCTATCTGTCTTTCAATACTATATCTATCTATCTATCAATATATCTATCAATCTATCTATAAATCTATCTATCAATAAGTCTATAAATCTACCTATCAATCTATTGATTAATTTATCTATCAATCTGTCTATCAATCTGTCTTTCAATCTTTTCTATCATTCTGCCTTTATCTCTATCTATATGTCAATATATCTTTCTATCTATTTGTCTATCTAAATATCTGTCTATCTATCTGCCTATATACATGTCTATCCATTTGCATATTTATATATCTATCTATTTGTCTATCATTCTATCTATCTATCTATCTATCTATCTATTATCTAACTATCTATCTATTTATCTATCTATCTATCTAGCTATTTATCTTTCTATCTGTCTGTCTAACTATCTGCCTATATATTTGTTTATCTATCTGTCTATTTATCTTTGTATCTATATGTCGATCTATTTTTATATCTATATATGTATCTTTCTGTCTATCTTTTTGTTTATCTATCTGTATAATATTTTGTCTCTATATCTGTCTATCTATGTATGTATCTATACATCTATATATCTATCTGTCTGTCTGTCTATCTATTTATCTATCAATCTATCTATTAATGTAGCTATCATTATGTATATCAATCTATCTATCAATCAATTTATCTATCTATTTTTCTATCTATCTGTGTATCTATCTATTTGTATGTTTATCTATCTGTCTATATATATGTCTATATGTCTGTCGATATATCGGTCAAACTTTCTATCAATCAATCTGTCTGTCTTTCTATCTTTTTATTTATCTATTTATCTATATATTTGTCTAGCTATCTGTCTAATTATCTAACTATCAATCTGCGTATCTATCAGTCAATAAATCTATCGATCAATCTGTCTTTCAATCTATTTATCAAGCTGTCTATCAATCTTTGTTTATTTATTTGTATATCTATCAATCAATCTATCTACCTATATGTTTATCTGATGTCTATCTATATGTCTATCTATTTGTCTATCTGTCTGTCTGTTTGTTTATCTATTGTCTATTTATATGTTTATCTATTTGTTTATATATCTGTCTATCTGTCTATCTATCTATTTGCTTGACTATCTGTCAATTTATCTTTCTATTTGTATATCTTTCTATCTATCTTTCTATCAATTTATTTCTTTAGCTATTATTAATTCTACCTGTCTATCTATCTATCAATATATCTGTAATTTGTCTATCAATTTGTCTATATATCTATCTATTTATCTCACTACAAGAAAATATCAGTTTAGCTAAGAAAATCTAGATATGGAAAAATTCCTTGCTAAGCGAGGGATTTGCTAGGGAATAGTAATGAATTTTTGATTTTACATTGAAATAATATTAGTGATGAATTAGTGATGGATTAGCGACGAAAATGTTTGATTGAAAATATTCCGTCGCTAATATTTTCGTAGATTTTTGTGCAAATAATAATCGGGAATTTAGCGACGAATTTAGCATCGGATCCTTCCTAGCTAATTAGATCAAGACAAAATCTATCGTTATATTTTTGTAGAATTCCATGCTATGAAAAGTGAGAATTTAGTGATGGATTTTTCATAGCTAATTTGATCGAGACAAAATCTATTACTAAATAATTATCAACACATTTTTTTTACTATTTTATATTTTTTGCAAGCGATTATTTCTAAATTTTATTTTTTACAAAATATATCCATTTAGCTGTGGTTTTTTCCCTAGCTATTTGCACTGAGGATGATTACCATCTCTAATCTTGAATGATTTAATTTTATTTTAATTTGTTATTTGTTTTAATTTTTTATTTCATTTTGTATATTAAATGTATGTCATGGTCTATAGATGAACGATCTTTGAAAGATACTTTCTCCTCATAAAATTATAAAAATAGGATATAACAAATAAATAATTTAAAAAATATATAAATACAAAAAAATTTTTATATTAATACTAAGATAACTATTTATTGATTATAAAATTGTTTTAATAATTATACAAAAAATTTTCTAAAATTTTTTAATTAAGAAACTTAAAATTTTGTATAAAAATAATATTAAATAATTAATTCTAGAATTATAATAATTTGTAAAGATATTTTTAAAAATAAATGAACATACAATAAAATTTCTACTAATAAAAAGCTAAAATAATTTATTGCATGATTAAATAAAAAATATTTATAAAAATATCTAAATTAACGAATAAACTAGTAAATGTTAATATTATCTTAAGTATAGATAAAATTTTATGATTATATGAAATTTTTAAAAAAATAATTACTACAAAAATTTAAAATCTTGAATTATAAAAAAATTTAAAATTTTTCATTAAATTTTAAAGAAAATAAATTGATATTTAAAAATAAATACATAAGTGTTTGCCCCAACTAAAATTTATAAGAATTAAACAATTGAGTAATATTTTTACAATTAGTTTTTAATATTTATTCTTAATTAAAATAATAAATATAATTTTTTTTAATAATCTTCTCACTCTAAGTAATTTTTTGAATTTTATAAATTTCAAATGATATCAAATAATATGAAATTTTATGACTTTAAAATTATTTCATATTATCTTCTTAAAAATTAATATGAATTCTAATATATTTATAACCATAAAATATATATATTCTTACACATAGAGAGTATTTATAATTCTTAGGAGAGATTGAATATCAATCATCTTTTCAAGGGTGCCTTGCTATATGAAGTTTATAAATATTATAATCATTATTATATTTCTAGTTGGAAGGCCAAATATCTATTTTTTGAAAATGTTTATATATTTATTGTTTAATTAATTTATTAATTAAGAACCACAAGGTGTTTGTTTCTCATGTGTGCCTTGCTACACGCATATTAACTTGTTGAAAATAATTTATTAATTAAAAAAAGATGAGTATTTATGTTTTATATATATTTATTGTTTATTAAATGTTTCGATAATTAAAAATTAAAATATTTATGGAATTTTAATACTTATAAAACTGTATCTTGTTGTTCATAGACAACTCTAAGTCTCTAACTAATGCCATATGTCTCTCTCTCTCCCTCTATCTCTCGACATGGATAAATCAAAACAAAACCTAACAGTGGAAGTGATTTCCTTCAGCCGTGAGTTTCTTGCCGATTTGAGGTATGCTTTCTACTCTAATATAATCATCATCTCCAAGCATTTTAGAAATACGAGATAGTCGATCACGAGGAGCAACTACAGAGATATCATGCTAGTCATGCTTCCTCGAGCTTCTTCTAGAAGTTTTATGCGCTGCTTCATCTTCCATATCTCAATGTCTTCTTCAACTTTACAATCGCCCGCCATTGGTATGCAATATATGACAAGAATGATAACCTTTATTCTTTTCGGTAAGCACCATGTAATATCTTCTTGTCAAATTTTGAATTTGTGATGTCTCCACGCTTTCACATTGTTAGCGGCAAGTCAATCCCAAGCAATCGTATTTATGAGTACATATGAGAAGTGATTTACCTGGTATGAACCATTGAGGTACATGGATATCAGTAAGTAGATTAGAGAGACATAATCGAGCAATTCTTGAAAATTTTGAGAGTTACATTCAAACTTTTATTCATGAGTTATAATTTTTTGGGAAAGAAAGTAAGACTAGTCGAAGACGTGCATGTTCCACGACACCTGACAGAAGCCAGGTTGCCTTGGAATCTCATGGTGGCGGCGTGGCCCTTTTGGGAAGATGGACAGGTTGTTGTCAGGTGGATACTTTATGTTAAATTAGTTTTGATCAAGAGTATGCTCATCAAGAAAACTCCTGATCATGATCAAATTATATAAGATTAACCAAATTTTTTATTCATCATCAAGTTCTTGACTTATGCTCGACTAGTTCAAATCAACTAAACCTTTCTATCCTCTTTAAAAATTATGTTATTCATTGTATAGATATCTCTATAGTTTTCCATATATTGTATATTTTAATAATAAAATATTAGTAATCAAAATTATATTTGTGTTAAGTCACATAAACTATAATTATCAGTCATTGATAATTTATATATCACATCCAAATCCAATAAATTATATATTGTCATGTAATTTATTAGCAAGATTTACTTAAATGAACTCATGATTATTATTTAGTCATTGTGAGTCAGTTACACATCAAGTTTGTTCTATCATGACAGTCCATTCTATAATGCTATCTCATTTGTGATACCGCATTGTCAATTTTATAATTGCACCTTCAAAAATATGAGTAAGAATTATTCTATCAATTAACCAAAAAATATATTCACAAGGTGATGTTTGCTACAACCATCTACCATATATGAATTGAAAGAAATGTGATATAATTCAAGAAAAAAGAAAATTCCGAAACAATAATTATAGTTGAATCATTGATCAACAAGATAATAATTATATTTGAATCATGTCATCTAAGTTTAATTTACTATTTGTATTATTATTAGAAGAGATTATACTTCGACTCTAGTCACTAAGATCATTTAAATTATATTCACTTTACATCTATATTGATATTTCAAATCATCTATGATATCACTTGTCACGAGCCAAGAATTTCAACACAATGATATAGGTAATGCATTGTTAATCATTGGTTTCATGTTGAATTGATTTTGCCTTATCATCACTTGTAGACCTATTGGATGCAATGTTGATCAACAAGGTGTGATTATATTTGATTTGTTGCCGATCAAATTTTATTTACTACTTATATTGTCTTTGAGATTGATTATACTTTGGTCACCAATGTCATAAGAATAGTCTTCTGATTTATATTATCATTTAAATCAACCTCTAATATCATTTATCATGAGCTAAGAGTTTCAACACTATGACATAGTTCATGTGGGACTAAATTAATAAATTATCAAGAATTCATCTTTTTCTAAGCTCATGTATATTCTCCCATAAAATCTAGTTTTCTAATTCTCGACACGGATATGTTCATCTTTTTTCCATGTATTTTGCCACTCAGATAAGCTTGTAGTACTTTATATTTTTTCACAGGTGTGTTAGTCACAAAGTGGATGTTGGTGTTTGTCGTGAGCAGTGTGTAAATAACAACATATTTAATATTTACATAATAAATCATGTAAATATGATAATCCCAAGATTAATAACACATAAATATATATAAGTGTATTTTACTATATGTATAACTATAAAAATAGTATACATAACTCTATATAAATATAACAACATATATTTAATATATAATATTATATATAAATGTATTTAACAATATGTATATCATCATATTACTATATATAAATATATTTATCTACATCAATACCTATGTAAAATCATATGTCTAAATATATATAATTACATGAAAAATTATATATAACTACATCTACAACATGTATAACTACATTTATAACTATATAGATAACTAAAATTATTTTTTAGTTATTCATATATAATTATGATGTTTAACTAAAATACATCTACATCAATACATATGATGATAAGAATTATATAAATGTATTTAACAATATATATATCAACAAGTTACTATATATAAATGTATTTATCTACATCAATACCTATACAAAACTATATGTCTAAATATATATAATTACAAGAAAAACTACAATTACAACATGAATAACTACATTTATAACATGTGTTGCACGGATACGCCTAGGAACTGCCGTGTCCACGTGCCGGACACGTGGGCATGGGGACACGGGTTGGACACGCGTTGGATACGTGTCCGATACGCCACGTGACATATCGGACACGTATTCGTATGGGATACGCCACGTGGCATATCGGATACGCGTCGGAGACGTATCCGACGCGTTGTTCGGAAACAGTTGTCATTGCGTCAAACGGGGAGGGGAGGAGCACACCGCCGAGTCGCCGACAACACCTAAGGTAACCTAATTCTATAAAGGGAAGGGGGGAGGGGTTTTGGAATCTGTATCGGGAGGGGGAGAGTTCGAAAAACGGGTGGGGGGGGGGGGGTGGGTGGGTTCGGGAGGGGGGAAAAGGTTCGGGAGGGGTGGGGGAAAGGTTCGGGAGGGGGGCAAGGTTCGGGAGGGGGGCAAGGTTCGGAGGGAGGAGGGTGTTAGAGGGTTTAAATTTTGTTTACATTATTTTAAAATATAGAATTTTAAATTATTTTAAAATACAGTATTTTTAATTATTTTAAAATACATATTTTTAATTATTTTAAAATACATAATATTTATAATTAATAATTTTTATTTTTAATTTTATTTTTTTATCATGACGTATCCTAGCCGTATCTGTATCCTAGTTTTTTAGAATTTACCGTGTCCCCGTATCTTGCCGTGTCGTATCCCCGTGTCCGTGTCCGTGCAACATAGTTTATAACTATATGGATAATTAAAATTATTTTTAGTTATCCATATATAAAAAGGTGTAACTGAATTATATTGTTTATTTTCAAGTTGTGTTAAGGTAATTTTAGTTATTGTTTATTTATTTCTGCATCTCAATTATTAACAAAAATGTTAGTGCCTGACTCAATACCCATGAGATTGTATTTTGAGGTTTTGTTTTTTTTTCTTAAGGGCTACAGTGAGTTTGGGGTGCTATTGTGTTTTGGGATTGTTATGTTCAATAACTTTATTTGAAATTGTGTTGTTATGATGATATATTTTTTTGTGCTGCTATAGTGTATTTTCATTGCTTTTAATTTTTTTTTTGCCGAGCTATTACATTTATCATCACGGTCTAATATCTAATTGAATGAGATAGACAGAGATCTAATAGAGAAATATCTAACACTACTTACTATGAGACATATGGTATATTGACGAGGTAGATGTGGGTATGTTATCTATATCCTCCCTACATTGTATATATTATGGGAATATGAGTCGTATTTGAGAGTTTTTGGATATTATTTTTAGATCGAAGACCGAAAGTATTATTAATTATTGAGGAGACTATTTATTATAACTTTTAGAGGCCCTCGTATATTTTTTTACCATAATGAGCATTATAAGTGAAGAATATATAGAATTATTTACTACTAAATTAATAATACATACTTTTCATCATTCAGGTACTTAAACTCTTGTATTCACAATCTTAACGTGACTACTAGATAATCAAATTAGGAGCAAACAATCACATCACATGTAGTAATTTTATATTTATTATTTCTTCAACTTTTTTTGTCAATGTTATTATATTTAATTATAAATTATTTTAAATTTTTAACTATTCAAATATTGACCCATATACATTATTTGTGTGTTAAGTTTTAACTATTCCTATATGCCAAAATAGTCTATTTTTGTAAGTTATAGTTTATTAGTTTGTTTTTTATTTTTTACATTAGTATTAATGACAGCATCTAATTTGTGAGATATCCTAATCTATTGACCATTCTATAAGGTCACCTCTTGTATGTGATTTTGTTGGGATTTGAACATCTCATTCATATTTAAATAGTAATAGTGTCAAAATTTTAGAAGGTTAGAAATAATTAGGGTTTGTAGATGAAGAACACTTGCATTGTACCAACGTAATGCACATGATAAGGCATGCATTGCTTCACACAAATGAATAACAATCCATTTAGCGAGGAGGTGCTCAGTCACTGTGCATCACCATGTTCCTCCACTCCATGAGGAGCATCAACATCCAATATCTCGATGGCTTATTCGGCAGTGGTGCCAAAATTGTGTCTGTACAGCGTGTTCACCAAATTTTGCAAGCAGAACCATAGTTTTGGATGTGTGATATGATTTACGTGATATTTTTGGGCAGCCATGTGTGTTGTATTGTGAAGATGCAACCTTGAGTGCATGCAAAAATAGGGTTTTGATGTGGTAGAATTCTATGTAGAATTTCCCTAAAATATCGTTTTAGAGGCAACTTAATTTAATTGGTATTGTGTGTTTTTCTTTTTTGGTTTAGTATGAAGGAGATTAAAATCATGGTTGTTGTGCTCTAGAAGCTTGGCAATCAAATTTATTTATAGTAACATGTGTCACGACATGAATTTTCATTCATAGTATACTAGATCACCCAACAAATGAGTCACTAATCATTGAGATAAAGGAGAAATGATTACAAGAAAACTCTTGTGTTTTAATTGCAATTGACATTTCAACATGGTAGAGTTGACTTTTGATTTTTCATCTTTTACGATATACAACATTCCTGAGAATTTACAGAATTATAATATTTATCTCAAATAATATATATATATATATATATATATATATATATATGATACATTTGTTAAATTATTGGACTGAGACTAGATAGTATCAATTAGCCATAAGATATTTTTGTTTACTTTATGAAGTTCATTTTGTTGGCTACATAATTCCTGAAGATTTTTTAGTCGAGATTGAGGCATCCTAGAGGCTGAGATAGTAAGATTCCATAACTATCATACCAAAATGATATTATCGAGCAATTCAACTAATACACAAAGAAATATCTCACTTTACACTTTCTAATAGCCAGGGAGTACTACTTTTGTCAGAGATAAAAGCAGGATAAAACTTTAGTTCAATATACAATTATAAGATGATGAATCACACTAGAGATAGTTGTTAGGAGTTATTTCAAAAGAAGAGGTCGAGAGCACTACAAATATTTGAGAGAGATATGTCGACCTCAGCCATCAGATCCATCTAGGAGTCATAGTCTTCCCATCGTAATCTCTGTTAAAGAGACATATTTGAGATGTTTTGTTAATCTACTTCATATTCATAGATTGTTGATTCATGAGCCAATGCATAGATTATAGGTAATTATTTTTTTTCATTGTTTTTTTTTTGCTTGTTTATAGAATATTTGATAACTAATTATAATTTTTTAAAAGTCATTAAGTATGAAAGTATTCAACTTGACCACTTTTTTTTTCAATGTATTTTATTTAATTTTGATTATTTTGTTAGTTTTTTTTTGTGTTATCTAAATATATAATTTAATTTTGTTTTTATTTTTTTTCTATTGATATTTATTTGTAGTATAAATAGGCTCTACAGAATACTACTCTTGGGATTGAGTTGGGAAACCATATTCATAATTTTGTTATGATAGGTTTTCTTGATATATATTTGAGTATGTTGGATTATCTATTTGTAGGTGCTCAACTTGCTCAAGTATTATTGATCAGATTGAGAATGTTTTATCCTAGCTTATAGGTATTTCAATCCTTGAGTGTGAGATATCAAATAGGAAAGTAGAATGGATTTTATTATCCCCCTATCAAATTGATGTGAATAAGGGCCTATTTAATCTGATATATTCAGAAATATTGGGAAATAGTAAAGATTCGATTAAATAGGGATTAAAGTATCTTTTTTTAATATTGTTGATGATTATTCATGATTTATATTAAAAACGTTTTTGTTTTATTTCACAAATTTTTTATTTTTTAGTCAAAACATAAAATAATAAAAAATTTATTTGATAAAAATATGGCATACACATTCAATACTTATTGTATGAAAGAAGAAATTATACATTATATTTACTATGCAGGCATATCTCCACAAAAAAAACTTTTAAAAAAATGAATAAATAATTAGTTGAGATAATTCGAACACTCTTATTTAGTAAGAGTGTAATAAATCATTTTGTGTGGAATTCTGTTAGTCACAAATAACTTTTTAATTATATATTTATTTTTATTATTTCTTAGAGTGTATCATTTAAGATTATGTTTCTAATAGAGAGGTTGTTCAGGCTATCTCCAAGAGTTCTTTGGAGTATTTATTTTGTCAATTATCTCGTCACAAGATGAGACAAGTTGATGCATGAAGATTTAATATTATTTCTTGGATACAAGTATTTTTTATTATAGTCTGATAGGATTTTAATGAGCATCGACGTTATTTTCTTTGACCATTACTCTTTTTTAGCTAGACTAGAAATAATAAAAGTTTAAATGATATATGTGGACTCGTTACTTTTCTTTACATCTTGGTAGTCCTACTTAGATAATGACTACCAGTTTGTTTCTCCTATAGTTCAGACTCATAACGATCCTAAAATTGGGAGGCTTTACTACTAGGATATGGATATACATAGCTGATTCAGGTCAAAGATGAATTTATCAAGGAGCCAGATAATCCTGTAACTAATCTCATTGATCTTGACCTTTTGATTGTTTTCCAAAAGAAACTAATGAGTAGTATTCAACATTCGATCTCACGTATTTTGTCATACTCACGTCTTCATATTTTGTTTAATTTTTTTTTGTATTTCAATTGGTGATATTAGAATAATTATATCTTTTTTTCTGGCATTATATTTTCCAAGATGTTGTAAAACAATGTTGAAAAAAAGAAATATTTATACTCCAATCAGATATGACAACTAATGTCATGATTTTTGAGAAAATTTGTTATTAGTTTCAAGCGAGCGTTCAATATGAAGTCATATCCAAATAGAAAGTTAGATTTCTTTAAGGTGATATGTGTAGCAAGGGAGTTCAATCAGGTGTTTGATATGAATAATCTGGGTACTTTATTTCTAAAAGCTAAAAAATTTTATATAAATTTTTGTTAAATTGATGACATGAGATATCTTATAAATGAAGGATATACCAGTTGCCATGAAAATATATCAACTTCATGGTAATCTTGATAAAAATTTATATATGAAACAACCACATGTATTTCGAGCAACATAATTAGATATGATTTACAGGTTATGAAAGAAATTATATAGCCTGAAGTAATCTCCAATAATTTGGTTGTGAGGTTTTCGCATGTAATCACCTTGTTTGGTTCACATAAGTGCCTTATAAATTTTTTATATTCTTTTTTTTTTGATAGAATTTTGATGGCATATTGATTATTCTTATTGTATACGTGAATATTATTTTTATTACGAAAAATGATGAGTTAGATTTTATATAACTCAATTAGTATCTTCAATTATGATTCCAGATAAATGATCTTGGTAGATTCAGATATTTTATTGAGATATAGCCACATATTGGTATCCTACTACATGAGAGGTATTATGTGGTTACAAATGAGATATTCAATTGATACACTCATATATATTGGTTTATTAGGTTGTGTTCTAATAGATGCTGATTGTTTCAAACATTAATATGAAACTCAAAAAAAGTTCACACAAGTATACATGATCAATAAGTTATATATAAGTGAGTTGATTATCATATCTACATGGATTGAATATGTTTGAAAATAATATAACAAGGATTAGCTTCAATTAAGTAATTAAAAATATTTAATATAAGAAACTAAAGACAAAAATCATGTTACGAATAAAATGAAAATTTTAGGATTTAACAAAAATAAAAAATAAGGCAAAATATTTTAGGATTAATAAAAGAAATGAATAAGACAATTAGGAGTTATACCAATTTATAAAATATATGCGATAATTAAATAATAATATATTATGCTAGAATTAGTGAATTCTTTTTAAATTATTTTTTAAATATATTAACAAATATTTTCTTGTGAACTTGATTTTGAATTAGCTATAATTAAATTTATAAAATAATAGACAAAGTTCATTATGCTTACCTAATATTGGCAAACCAAAAGTAAAAAGTTTATAATAAATATAAGTGTATAAACAAGGGAAATTTTTTTAAAAAAAGAACCTCCAATTAAGTTGTATCAATTCTAGCAAAATAAAATTTTCTAAGATAAAATTCATATCATCTTAATAATATGGCATTCATAATTTAATAGAAATTAAACAAATAAAATAAAGATACAAAACACAAAAAAAGGGAAAGAAATGCATATAAAGGATTCAGTTATTGCTTCTATATTTTTTTTTCAGCATGTTGCCTTCGGATGAAACTTCTTTTCTGGATATATATATATATATTTCTTTGCATATTTATAACATTACGCCTTTACACTTTCTTTGGAAGTTGTTTTTTAATACTTATTTTGTTCTAAAATTTCAAGTTTATTTTCCATTTACTTATTCTTTGAGTTAAGTATTCTGTGTTCCTTTTTTTTGTACTGTCTTTCTTCTGATAACTCTTCCTCCTTCACTTTTTATTTTGATTTATTCTTCTCTTTTTAACTCTCTTTTGGAATTTATTGCTTATTTTTGGTACTTCATTTTTGAGACTCATTTTTGAATTTAAGAAGTTTTTGAAACTTCTTTTGTCTATGCCTCATCCATATTTTTTAGTTTCTCTTCGTGTTTCATATGCTTTTGAAGAAATTCTTTTTTTTTATCTTCATGTATCATATACTTTTGGAGAGATCCTTGCATATATACTTGTAATATATATCCTTGTTCCTCTTCATAACTTTTGTTTATAATTTATAGGAAAAGTTAAAAACTTCTCCATAACTTTTTATTTGTTTTAAATATATCCACACATATATTAACTTCTAATAACTTTCAATCATCTCTTGTCATTTCAAATGCACACATAGACACATATCTATATATCAATATAAATATACACATAAATAAATAAATAAAAATATTTATGCACACACACGCACGCACGCACATACACACACACACACACATACTTTTCTACATATTTATATATGTATAAAGGCATGTATATATAAATGAATAAATATACATACACATTCACACACACACACTTACATACATTTGTATATACTAATATATATATATATATATAAAAGTTTTGCGTACATATATTTATCCATATAAAGTATATATACATATATACATAAATATATGTGTGTGTGTGTCTATATATATATTTATATATAGAATATATACTTAGCAAACATCATTTTGTTAAATTTTTTTTTACGTGATTTCTTAGTCACCATAAGCTAATTTAATCTTTAGATGTGATAGTTTTATTTATATACAAAAATAATCTAGATAAAGTGAAAATTTATAATAAAAATTTTTAAAAATAAAATATGGTAATATATATGTGTGTGTGTGTTAAATATTAACAATAGATTTTATTATTTCTTTTTATTTAAAATATGCAAGAAAGATAAAAGAAAATTTTAATCTCCCAAAGTTATCAGTAGATATCTAATTGATTTAAGTATTAAATTTGTATTTTATATAATTTTTCAAATTGATTTTAATATTTTTAAAATTACAAAAGGAAAAATTAATTATCTTATTATCATCATTAAAGATATAACTTATATAATCTATATAAATAGTTGTTTTCTAGATTTTACTTTGTATTTATTAAAATGTGGCTATTCACAAACTCAGGTATGAAAATGATCTTCAAGATTTGATATTTTTTTCATTAATTATGGATATTTGTTTGTCGATTATTAATATTAGAACTTGATATTATTTTGCATCGAAAGGAAATTCATTATGAGTTTTTACACTTATGTTGCGGGTAATTTTCTCTCATAAAAAAGTAAAATATGAATACTTATATTGATACCTAGGGTGAGACAAATTTTAGGATGATGACTATGATTAGATGAGATATTTTGGATATGACATAGGTTTGAGGAGGTTGAATATCTATTTTCTTCTCCAATAATCATTTATTATTATTGTCAAACAATGAGATATATAATATCTAATTCAGCATTTTACAAGTAGACTAAATGCGTATAAGCGAGCTACTCCTTTCTTATTAAAATATTTAGGGTAAGATAATTGTCATAATTTTTATTTATATAATAAATTAATCAGAAGATATCTTCACGAAGGTCTTAATAGGTATCAATTTATCTTTCTTATCTCAAAACTTGATATTTTGAATTTTTATATAACTTTACATGTGTATTGTAGTTTGTTAAGATTACTTTTTTTTTATTTTATTATTGCCAAGACCATCTAAAATGTGAGATGCCCTAGTCTGTTGACAATTGTATAAGCCAACAATAGAGGTGTTAAATGGGACGAGTGGCACGAGCTCAGCTCGAAGCCCGACCTAGTTCAGCAGTGCCTGGCTCGGCATGACACGATTTGGAAATGTGTCGTGGGCCAGGTTAGGCCGACCCTTTGTACAGTTCGTGTTGTGTCGGGCCATACATGGCCAATGTGTCTGGCCTGAATGCATGGTAAATTGGTACAAGGACCTAGTTGTATTTTTTTTTATTTTGTTGGAAAAATCGGGTACAACCCGACAAGTCCAAGCATGACGTGACATTAATTGGTATGGGCCAAGACTACGGGCCTTGATGGGCCGATGGTTCTCAAGCGCGCCGTGCCAGGCACGGCGTGGTTACTGTACCGGGTTGTGCGGGGCACCGCACGGTGGCCAAATTGGGCCAGCAAAAAATGAGATGGGTCGACTCGACCCTGCTCGTTTGACACCTCTAGGCTACAACTTGTGAGACTATTGACTTTTGAATAGTTTATTTTTATCTTTGGTTTATTATTTTCGAACAATTATTTTCTAAACTATTCAATTTTAATATTATTTCTTCTCTTAATGTTTTTTTTCAGGTTAGAAAGATTTAAGCAAATTTTCTTTAGTTTCGGGGAGTATAATTTGTTTGTATTCTTCTCTATAATTAGGAAGCCTACTAGATACTTAAGTATTATTTTTCTTTTAGTGATATATTCTCAACTCATCATCTAATATTAGGCAATATAATGACGCATTCAATCATATTAACTTATATTTTAGGATATAAAAGAGTTGTTGATTTAGATTTAAAATTTTTTATTATTTTTATTGATAATTATATTTGTTCAATGGAGATAAGTCTTGGGTATGAGATTTACTAGATTATGCTTCTTTGATTTTTACGAGTAAGATTATCGATACATTAGCCTCTCTCAAACATCTTGTTAGGTTAAGTTTTGTAGATTGGGTATGATTTTTTGTTTGGTGATAGGAGCATCCAACATGTAAAGTTTTTTTAATTTCCTTTTGATTTATATATGGATTTGGTTTTCTCCTTTGATGATGAGAGATGGAGTAGGTGGTTGTATGATGTTATGCCACATTAATATTGGATGATTATGAAATAATAAAAATTATTCCTGATAGATGTTTCTTGGTGAGATGATTTGATTATATATAATGTTATATATGCGATAATTATAAAGTAAGAAATATTATAATATAACACCCATATATAATGTTTATGAATAAATGTTTGTATATAATTATTTTGTATAAAAACATTATTATATAATTGTTTGTGCATATTTAAATGTTTTTATATAAAAATATTTAACATTTGAATATAAATGTTTTAATGTTAATGTATACACATGTATGACATTTATATAAACATATTTATATACATTTATGTATACATATATATATACATATATATGATGTTTATATAGATATTATAAATAAACATCATTTGTATGTATGTGTGTGTGTGTGTGTGTGTGTGTGTATATATATATCTTGACACATGCATAAACATTTATATAACTATTGCAGTTTATTATTTGTCTTTTCCTTCTAGGAGATAAGGTTACATACATAAAAAATATAAAAATATGTAATAAATCTTTTTTTATAATTGCAAGAACTAAACTAAAATCGTAATATGCAACAGTCCAGCTCGTATACAAGCTATGACATCTGATTTAGATAGTTCGGACACTCATATTAAAAAGATATTCTAAAATATTTTTGGATAGATACAATTTTATTTATTAGTTTATCTCATCAGTCTAATACCTTGTTCATTCTTATAATCCTAAGAAATATTATTTAGTCTTTTTTCAAGTATTTTTTGATTCTCCTAATTTGTTCTTGATTAATCTTAAGGATGATAAAATTTAATATCTAGGATTTTGAGATATATTTTCCATGTATTATCGAGTATTCAAAGAGGATATAAGTATTTTTTAGCAGAGATAGGTATCTTTTTAGCGAGTGAAAACTTTTTTTTATTTGAGTAAAACTCATTGTTCAACAAGTCTAAGAAGCATGTGAATTTAAATATTGTATTGGATTCATTACTCTTACTTCCTTATCTAAAATCCTGCCTAGACCACTAATTTATAGAGAGTTTCCTGTTGGTTATATTTGAGTATATTGGTATTTATTATGATGATATTATCATAATTATTATATCAATCAATAAAATTAATTTATATTAATTATTGAGAGAGTGAAATTTTCTAGATATAAACATCTTTTTCAAGCATATTTGACATAATAATTTGAGTCTTCGTGAATACATAATCTTATTGAGTTGGTAACTAGGAGACTTGACCTCTTAGAATTTAAAGTGTAATACAAGGAAAACAAGATATCCCAACATGCTCAAATAAGAGATGCACCTAATGAGGCATAGATAATCTCATAATTAGTATCTCTATTATTGACCTTCCAATCTCTTTTTGAAAGGGACAAAGAAATTGTATTATAAACTCGATTTTATTTAATTTATTATATTTTTGTCTTGTTTATTCTTTTGATTTCTTTTAATATTTTTTTTAATGGTATGAAAATACACAAGTTTTATTCTGAGGTATTATCTCATTTAACATGGTACGATATTACACTGGATCCAAATATTGCATGGATCCATTACTCTTACTTCTTCATCTATAACATTGCTTAAACTGCTAATTTATTGAGAGAGGCACCTATCTGTTATATTTGAAAATGTTGGTACTTATTATGATGGTATTATCATGAAGTTAGTATATTTATCAATAATTTTAAATCATGTTGATTCATTAGAGACTTAGATTTCCTAGGCATAGAATTTTTTTTAAGCATATTTGACACAAATGCCTATGAGTCTTGATGAGTACATACTCATTTTGAGCCGGAGATTAGGAAACTTGACCACCTAGAACTTAGAGTATATCAGGAGAACAAGATATCCCAACCTACTTAGAGAAGAAATGAACCTACTGAGGTGTAGATGATCCTATAACTAGTTTCTCTAATCTTGGCCTTTCAATCTCTTTCCAAAAGGAACAAATGAGTTATACTTTATACTTGATTTCATATAATTTATCATACCCTTGTATTGTTTATTCTTTAAATTTTTTTATTATTTCTCGTGAATGTACAAAAATACTTAAATCTCATTCTGGGGTATTATCTCATTTGACTTGATGCGAGATCATGATGGAAGAGATGTATTCTCTCTACTCTAATGAGATTGTGAATTTAGTATCACGACCTTCGAGAAATTTTGTTGTTAGTTGTAAGTGTTCATTATGAAGATATCTCTAGATAGAAATTAGATTGCCTTTATATGAGACTTGTAGTTATGAAATTTTCTAGATATTTGATCTAGACGACAGGACACTACTCTCTAGTAGGCAAGATGATCTCATATATATTTTTATTTTTTTGCACTATCTTAGAGTTGTAGGATATATGAGTTAAACATTAAAAATATATTTTTTGATGTTAACTTTAGGATGATGTATATATGAAGTAGTCACTTGGGTTTCAAACATTACTATTAGATATATTTATAGATTATGAAAAATATCGCATGCTTGAAGTAGTCACTATGAGTTTAATCTGAGAAGTTTTCATAGGTAATCACTTTATTTGAGTTACACGAGTATGTTATTACCCCTTCTATATTCTTCATGATAAATCACGTTAGAATGATGATTTTGATGATGATCTATGTGGATGATTTTTTGATGTGAGATATGCCGAGTTTGAGATCATCAAACTCGAGGATATGCATATCTTCTAGCAGAGCTTCAGACAAATGATCTTGAAATACTTAAATACTTTATTTTCCTAGAGATGACTTATTATACTAGTAGTATTTTTTTTTCTTACAAAGAAGATATTTATTTGATATTTTTGTAGATATTAATTTTTTGAGTTGTATTTTAGTGAATATTCATATTGATCTTTTTATTGATTTTATTTTTGATGTGATATCTTTATTTGACCCTATTACTTGTAAAAAATTATATGAAAATTTAACTATTTGATGATGACATATTAGATATATAATTAGTATATACAACTAATATAGTTAGTTATTTCTTTGATTATCCTTGATAGATTTATCTCAGTGCATTTCTTTGCATAATGTGGTTTGTTAAGAAGTCTCCAAAGACTTTGGATCACTTTTTGGAGTCAACACTTTTAGTTGGTTGGATAATAATTTTCAAGTTAGGCACCAGCATATACCAAGTGGAAGTCTAAAAAATGATTTTGTATTTTTCATTATTTAAATTTTTCTAATAGAAAATTAAAAGATAAATAATTATTTAAAATCTAGTATATAGTCAAAGTACAGAAAGATGTAAACAGTTACTTGTGAGTTGCTTTAGATACATCATATGCTCTAGGAAATCATATATGTACCCACTAATTTTTATCATTATAGTCAGATGTTGTAATATATATATTTTCAAATGGTAGAATAAAATTATTTCATAAGCAATCGAAACAAATAGTTAAAAATGATTTCTTACTAGGTGAGAAGATTATTGATGAGAATATTACTATAATATATTTTCAAATGGTAGAATAAAAAGTTGATGTGTTCATGACGTCCTCAAGATGCCACAACTAATATATTTTTTTTTAAGTTTTGTTTGTAAACTTGTATGAACCTTCTTGTCTTGATTAAGAGTATTCAAATTTTTTTTTAAATAAATTTTTTAATATTTTTGATGATAATATTCGAGACGTAAGTTTCTCAATCATTTTGATATATTATATAACGATATTTAAAATATGAATTTATTAGTGTATATTACATTTATGTTTTAGTATTATATTATTCTAAGAATATATTTTTCCAATAAATCAAAACCGTAGGATAAAAAATGATACAATATTAATAATAATTTTCACTAAAGGTCACTTTAATTTGCATATCTGATGCAGCATAATACTTGTGCTAGTTGATCATATTACAATATAAAAAGATTATCTTACAGTAGGTGCAACATATTGTCTCTACACATCAACGAAGCTACCCAATACATAATGTAAAAGCCTTGTCCACTCAATATAACCTCCATGTAAATCTATACATATTAAATAAATGAATATTTCACGAACTAAAATTCCTGTAATTGTGTTTTTTGTTCTTTAGTGTAAAGATCTGGCTTGTCGACAGCATAAATTTTTGCAGTCTTGCTTGGGGGATAATGCACTCACTCTGTTGGGACTGGTACATTTAATATTTTTGTTTAACAATTATGTTTCTTTATGACACAGACTATGCTGATCCGACAAAAGGATATTAAGTTGTGGAAATAATAAAATATGATTAGTGTTTTTTTATGTTGCAACTACTCAATAATCTTAATGTGTACGTACTATCTTAATTGTTAGTAATAACTCAGCTTGAGACGATTACATGTTGGCAGCATGGTTGTAGTGCAGTGATCACTCAATAGTTGTGTGGTAGTTGTTGCAATTGTTGCAATGTGCGTAGTGTGTGAAGATAGCAGTGGTGTGTTTAGAATTGTCTCAAAAATTAGGGTTTAAAAGTATTTTTTTCCAATTTAATGTTTGGGAAAAACCCCAAATTGGGGTTTACTATTTTTTTAAGTCTAATTTATGTAATTTGATTAATTTTTTATTTTAAGATTTTGAATTGAAGAAATCTTAATTTTACTTGTCATTTTACTGACACGACCTAACACGACCTGACACATCGACTTGAGTTGTGTTGTGCTAGCATGGCTAAATGGAAATCAAGCTGACATGGCCCATCATGAACTGGCACGACCTCTTTGACCTGCAGTGGGAAATTGAGCATGTTGGGTTGGGTTAGACACGCTTAACTTTTGGCACGATAGTGGCTAACTTAGGCTAGCCTGACTTTGCCACTCGGTGCCAGTGGCCTTCCCTCAGCTAGGCTAGCTTCTAACACTGGGCAGTGGCCTAGGCCAGGCACTCTGCCTACACCAGTCACTCTTCCCAAACCAAGCATCATGCTCAGGCTGGGCACCTTGCCCATGCCAGGCATTACACTGGACTCTGGATTAGACTGGCTGCTGCCCAGTCTGGATATCTAGTAGGCCTAGGCTATATTCTATTGGACTAGAAGTAGGCAGTGGCCAATTGGTACCAATAGCTTCAACTAGTGCCGACTATCTAGTAGCAGTAGGCAATAGGCACTTGGCTAGGCTGCAGCTAAAGCTTGTATGTGTAATGTGTATGCTGTTGTTGTATGTAATTATAGATGTGTAACGTTAATAACAATATCGACAAAATTGAACCGATGACTAAATCAAAAAGTTACATGTTCACGGTTCACAGTTTGGGCTGATAATCAGCCCACTATCAAATTGTTATGGAACTGGTGTCATCATAAAGATATTTTATATATTATTAAAATTTAAAATAATTTAAAAATATTACACATATATAGATGAAAATATTAATAAATACAAATATATAGTATTTGAATTTTATGAATATATGAGAAATATCAATAAAATATTAATAAAGATATGAAAATTATTAAAAATTAATGAAAATAGTTGGAAAAAATTATAAAAATTATAAAATAACTAAAATATATATAACTTTTTTTGTAAATCTAATTTATGTAAAAATTATTTAATTTAATATATTTAATAATATCAAATAAATGATTTATATATAAATATAAATATAAATATTTTTAAATATTTAATTATTACATAAATGAAATAAAAAAGATTTGTTTAAAACATAATGATAGTTTGTGTATTTTGGTAATTAATAAAATAAGATTAAAAAATAATTAATATTAATTACTTTATTAAAATATTATATAAATGAGAATGTAGTTTAAATATTAATAATTAATATGCAAACAACATGAAAGTGCTAGGTAGCCTAATGATAGACTACTTGTTTTATGCGTCTTGGGTCATGGGTATCAAATCCTATTTGGACATCACAAAAAAACTTTTTAAATGACATGTAATTTGAATTAGTTCTTTAAAAATTATTTTGTTTTGCTAGTTCACTAGTCTGATCACCGGTCCTATCAATTTAATTCTGATTTGATGAGATATTGATCTAATTGACACAATCATATTATTCTAGTAACTGGTTGATGGTAGGACCTATCTGACTGGTCAGTCCGATTTAGTTTTCTCATCATTGGTTAATATGTAATAATGTATATATCATATATGATATTACATATTATTAGTATACATTTTTAAAAATTTAATATACACAATACAAGTTACATGCACGGTAAAAAATATTTTAATTTTAATTGAAATTATAAATAAATAAATATATATATATATATATATATATATATATATATATATATATATATATATATATATATATATATATATATATATATATATATATTTGTGTACAAAATTCACAATAAAAAATATTAAGATAATGCATGCAATGAAGAATCATTATTAGTAACATAAATTAAATATAATATTAGTCACTCATCTCACTCAATTTAATTTGGATCAGTACAACTCTAAGAGTCAATATCAAAATTATTATCTATGTCATTATTGACTTATACCTATTTCACTTTATTCTAAAGATTCATTTATATATTTTTTTAATCCTTTACGTAGATTTAATAGTATTTGGATGTATTATGTTACTTATATCTGAAATTAAATTGATAGACACAGAAATATTAGATTTTGATACAATGCTAAATACTATAGGGGTTATTAAAACATATATTATTTTAAATTATATGAGAAAAATATATTTGTATAATTTTTATCAACTCAATATGTCAATATTTTTCATGTCATTTAGAGATAAAATGAAGTATCATGGTAATTCGCTTATATTCTACAAACCTTTTTATTATTTGTCCATAGTTAACTGAATGAAAAAATAATTTTCTTCGAATATGATATTCATCTTCATACTTGGAGATTTGTTTAAATTATCAAACTTAATTTTATACTATTTAAATATTATCTAATTATTTATAAATTTTATCATTTAGTTCTTATGATTAGTTCGTGCGAATCAATATGTATTAAATATTATTTTTTATCTTAATCCTAAGATCTATACAAGTAGCTAAGTAATAAATACATAAAATAAAGGACTAAATTTTAAATTCTTTATTTTTATCATAATAGTCACGATACCAAAATATATATATTTTCTATATTATTAAAGAAACTATTCATGTTACATATAAACTTAAGTGCAATGTTGGTCATGCGAGTATATACCGATGAACACATGTTCATTGAATCATAAATTTTAAAAATTAAAATGCATGTCATGTAAGTATATAATTGTCTAATTCATTAATTAATATTTCACCAATTTTATTATTTACGTAGTTAGATATAATATGTTGATGGCCAATACATGAATCTAAAATTAGATACATAAACTTTTAATGATATTTTATATTTGATTGAAATTTTTTTTTTGTATCCCTAATAACTTATATAGTATATAAAAGTATGTTAGTATGTTATATACTAATAGGTTTATTATGTTATGCGTACAACAAGCATGAAAAATAATTATTAAGAAACCATTTCTAATGTTTATTATAAAATATTTATTGTCACATCGTTATTTGAGATATTATTAAATATTATATTAAATATTTTATTTAATTTTATCTCATATTTTTTAAAAATTCTTTATAGATACTTATTTATGATAGGACAATAATAAATATAAAAGATTTCATAGAATCTTAGGATTTTTTATTCAATTTCTAGTTAGATCAATAAAGTAGATGTGACACATGCAAATACTTTGTGATTATGACTAGTCCAAATATTAGAAAATATTGAGATCACTCTATTTTGTGTTTTAATTTAGTTAATAATTAATTATTTTTTTTATTTTATAATTTTTTATTATGTTATTTCTATTGATCATCTTAGGGATCCAATAAGAGGTTGGCTGGAAATATATTTGTATTAAAAGAAGTAGCATAAGATCTTCCAAAATTCGAAATAGAAAATTCGTGCTAGCAATGGATCTAGCAATGTTTTTTCTTATAAATTTATGATGGTCAGTAAATGAAGTCGTTGAACATGAAATAGATTCATATTCTTAGATCTTTCTGCATAGTTGAATTTGCTCATGATTTAATTTAGTATATTTTTTGATGTATTATTTGGTATATCTTCTTAAGTGTTAAATGTCATTTATGCTGAATTTTTTGATCTTTCTAGAATTTTTTTTTAAATAATCTTTAAGTGAGTGCATACTATAAATATTTAATTATTATTAGGTTTTTTGGATGTTGGAGCCAAGGTTGATCTATGACTGGGAGATATCACAGTCTCATATCTTTTCATCAGATTTTTAATATCTGAATCAATATGTACCTCATTTTTGTTATATTTATCAATTTTTTTTTATTTTTAAATTTTGAGAGATTTTTAGGAAGATAGATTTTGTAATTAATTCTAAAAGTAAGTACTAAAGAGAAAATAAACAAAAATATAACATGTGTACCTTGGGAAAATTGAAACATGAACTTGAAGCTTAGGAAATACAAGTCTGCTCCACAATAGCAATGTTTGTTCGTCAATATTGATTTATAATAACAGGATTATATTTTATACTATATTACAATAAATATAAAAAAAAACTACAAATAGTAATATTGCTATTTAAACACAATTTAGAGTCATATCAGGAGCTGAAAATTTTATAGAAAGAGAAAATTTTCAATTTAAGTATGAAAAACTATAAATGTTAAATTTTTATTTATAAATTTTATTAAAATTAAAATAACTATAGATTTTTCTAATTACCAATGGACCAAAATTCAACTGCTACATTTTAACTATTTTATTTTTATTTTTTTTTAACTGCAATCAAAAGGATAATGACATGTATTATTATCAGTCTCTTGCCATTTCAAGGCAATGATATTTTTTTAAAATGAGGTACGTGCACTTCACATATCCTTTTTAATATTTTATTATAAAAATGGTTTGTGACCCATAGGTGCCTATTTTTTTAAAGTCCAACATCAATAAGCACGTGTAGTCCACTCATTGTGTGTGTCATGTTGGGCATCCTGAATGACCCATGCCTTGCTTTGTGCTAGAATGTAGGCCATTCATACAAGTGGATACTTAGTTTATCTATCGTAACACTTATATTTACTAGAGAAAATTGCCTTTAGACTTAAAAGAAATAATAGATTGTTTATTTCTTTCTAGTTTAATTGATTGTTTTACTCATATTTTTACTCAAGTCTTATAGATTGCTGAAACACGAGCTAATACTTAAATTAAATGTAATTTTATTATTTTTACTATTAATTTTCTTATTCTAAAAATATTATTGTAGCCCATAATGAGTATTCAAAAATATTTGAATATGAGAATATCTAACTTAGGTCTACGTTACTTTCTTGTCTTGCTTATTTTCAATTTTCATATTGTTTTATTTAATGTCAGTTATCTATCCAAATAACTCAATTTTATTTTTTTATTTCTATTGATATTTATTGTACTATCAAGAGACTTTAAGGAATAATTTATTTGGGTTTGAGCTGGGTGGCTTATATATTTTGTATTCGACGATAAGATTTGTGCTTAGTTGTTTGAATATGTTTAATTATTTATTTGTGTATTCTCAAGGTAATTATATCATTGGCCAAGTTGATAATACATTGTCCCAGTTTTAAGAATAATTGATTTTTAGAGTGTGAGACATGCGAGCTAGGAAAATTTATTAGAGTTTTCTATCCTACATGATAATCTGATTTGAGTAAGGACTCGTTTGATATGATATATTTAGACATATGAGAGCCTTGTAGAAATGTGAGCAAAGAGTGCTTAAGAAATTTATTACTTTTTTTGATAACTACTCGTAATATGCATAGATATTTTTTCGTGATATATCATAAGTTTTTTTATTTTTTAGAAATTTTAATAAAATATTTAAAAATAATTTGATAAAAATATAAAAAATTTAAAAGTAATAACATATTAGAATATATGCCAGTCTAATTCAATAATTATTATATGAATCTTAAAATTATATTTGTACTTCCTGCACCAACACATCCCTCCAAATTGAGCTTGCTAAAATAAAGAATAAAAATATAATTGAAATAATTCAGACATTCTTTGTCGAAAAGTATGTTCTGAAATATTTTTAGAGAAACATAATTTAACTGCAATCTACCTCAATATTTGGATATCTTTTCCTATTATTTCTTAATCGATACCGTTTTAGATTTTACATCTATGTGAGATTATTTAATTTCTCTCAATGTTTTTTGATATAATTATCTGTCTTTTATTATTTTCTAGAATGAGACATGTTAGAAACTAGGGCCTTAATTGTGTCTTACATAGATACTCCAATATACTAAGATTGTACAAGTATTTTTTTATCAGTGTCTAATAGGCTTATAGTTTGATTGCTAATTTTATTTTTTTTTCCAAATTGAACTCATTTATTTAACGAGCTTAGGAATAATGTAAGTCCGAAAGAGATTTTATTATGAAGCTGGAATTAGAATTTTTATTGCGAATAATAAATTTGAGAGCAATAAATAAATTATGAATCTCAAGTATGATTGTTTTATAAATTATATTTGAATTTAATTGAATGTGATATTTAAATATGCACAATTCAACCTCCGGGAGTGGGTGAGAGAAAATCATCTATTTCGATAGAGATTATATTATGAAGTTGGAATTAGAGTTTTTATTACGAATCATGAATTTGAGAGTAGTAAATGAATTATGAATCCTAAGTATGATTGTTTTATAATTTATTTTGAATCTAAATAAAATTTACACAATTCAACTCCCGGGAGTGAGTTGGAGAAAATTATATATTCTGAAAGAGATTTTATTATGAATTTGGAATTAGAGTTTTTATTACATATCATGAATCCGAGAGCGGTAAATAAATTATGAATCCTAAGTATGATTATTTTATAATTTATTTTGAATTTAAATGAATATAATATGTAAATATGCGAATTTTATGGAATTAGTTAATTGATTGGATGAACAAAAAAATTAGATTGGGTTTTGAAATAATTTAGATTTATTTAAATGTATTATTTTGTTTGATGCAGAATTATATAATGAGTAGTAATTCTTAGCATTCAAATAATCAATAAAATAATCAATATGACAATATTACATTATGGAGGTACGTCACGAAAGAAGCAAATTGAGTAAAGCAAAAGGAGGAGAAAATATTACTTTTAAATGTAATTTTTATAGACAAATATATAGATGATCATATTATAGAGTCAAACACACTTGTTGACTATTAAAGGGGTTGGGATTGTATCTTGTGTTGAAGTTAAAATGAAAATTTGATTGAGATGCGAAGAGTGATGGAGGAAGCTGAAAAAGGAGTGAACGTGAAACAATCTAATCTTAAGCAAGTTATTTTATTCTCATCAAGTGCTGCAACATCTAACTTTTAGAATTTTTTTTCTAGTGCTAGTGCTATTGATCCAAAAAGGAGAAAGAGGTCTATTGGATCAATTGAAAATGTTTCAATATGGGTGCACGTGAAATAGTTGACAGTGAAATAACTAGGATGTTTTAATCTCGGGGGTTATCTTTTCACTTTGCTAGAAATACATATCATGCTCGTGTTTTTAAAAGTACAAGTCAACTTTCAGGTTATATCCCACCAATTTATAATGCATTAAGAACTACATTATTGTAGAAGGAGAAGAGTAATATTATGAATCTATTGGAATCAATCAAGAAGACTTTGAATAAGAAAGGAGTGAGCATTTAAAGTGATGTATGGTAAGATACTCAAAGAAGACCACTTATTAACGTCATGACAGTCTCAGAAAGTGGACCAATATTTTTGAAAGTAATAAACTGTGAATGAGAGACTAAGAACAAATATTTTATAGCTGATTTATTGATCAACACTAAACAAGAAATTGATCCTCAAAAAGTAATTCAAGTTATAACTGATAATGTTGCAGCTTGCAAAGCAGCAAGACATATTTGGAAAGCAAAGTTTCGGCATATCTTTTGGATCTCATGTGTGGTTCGTATTCTTAATCTTTCTTTGAAGAATATATGTGCACCATCAACATACCCAAGATATAATAATGTGATGGAACAATATGGTTGGATTTCTCAGGTTTCAAGTGATGCCTATTTCATCAAGAATTTAATTATGAATTGTGCAATGATATTGTTAATGTTTAATAATTATTACAAGTTGTTGTTTCTTTCAGTGGCCGATACACATTTTGCTTTAGCTATTATTATGCTTAAACAATTTAAGACAATAAAAAGAGACTTTGAGCAATTAGTGATAAGTTAAGAATGAAAAATATATAAAGAAGATGATTTAATGAAAGCTAAAGAAGTAAAAGATATAATCCTAGATGAAAATATCTTGATGAATGTGGATTATATCTTTAGCTTTATAATTCTCATGTTTGAGATGCTTCGATTAGCTAATCCTGACAAACTTTGTCTTCACAATATTTATGAGTGGTGGGATTCGATTATCAAAAACATGAAGGAAACCATTTATAAGAAAGAACATAAAATCCCCACAGAAAATTCTAGATATAATTAATTATTAGTTAAATATTGAAGTTTTAATTATATTTGAACTTTTATGAATCATTTTATAATTATACTTGTAGGTTTTTTGATATTGTGAATGAAATCTTGATGGAAATATCAACTAAAAGCTAGACACCTTTATATTTCTTGGCTCATTCCTTAAATTTAAAATAATCTTAAGAGTTTAAATTGTAGGCTTTGATAATTTAATATAGATGATATTTTATGATGTTTTAACTCAACTTGTATGTATTATAGTCAGCAATGGTTTGATGAGTCTCATGATCGTGTTCCACCACATCGAGATATGAAAATAGTAAGAGAAAGAAATACATGTTTTGAGAGATGTTTTTCAAATGAAGGTGAAAGGAAGCAAATAAATGATGACTATGCATTTTTTCTATATTTTTGGAAGATTTGTTTAGTAGTGATTCATTCAATGACAGGTGGTACATGTGCCCTATTAAATGGTGGATTGTTCATGGGGTTTCTGCCCAATGATTTAATCTATAGTATTAAAATTGTTATGACAACTTTGTTCATCCTCATGTTGTGAAATAAATTAGAGCATATAGATTGAAATAAATTAGAGCTTCAATCTATATTTTATTCACTCAATGAAGAGAAACAAGTTGATACTACAAAGAGCTGGGGACTTAGTTTATGTCCATAATAATCTCCGATTTCTGTCAAGGAGATCTCCAAAATATAATGAAGGCGAATCTAAAATGTGAGATATTGGAGGTGATTGTTTTGACTCGATATATAACAAAAATGCTGAAATTCTTGAGATTATAGATTTTTCTTTTGATGAACATGAACTGGAAGTCATTTTATTTGATTTAGAAGGAAATGCTAATCATTAGTTTTAGTTTTACTTATGTTTGTGTTTGAATATTTGTAAACACAATGTTTGAGCATTTTTTTTAACTAATTGTTTTTTAAGGATAATATCTGTAAGGATAATTATTTTTATTTTATCTTATTATATCACGTCCTTGTCATATCCATATCCTAGTTTTTTAAAATTTATCGTGTCATCGTGTTGTATCTTCATGGACGTATTCGTGTATGTGCTTCTTAGCTCATAATTAATAGTTGTCACTCTTCTAATGTATCTCTACAAGTACTTTTTTGATGTGCTGGATCATAAATTTTATATGATTTTTTTAATTGACATATCTCACAATAAATAAATTTCATTTCTCTAATGTTAGGCTCTGTGATCTTCAGTTTCTCTAGTGAAGAATATCTTAGTTGAGTATTTGTCACTCGTAGATTAAATGAACATGCATAATTCATCTCGTTTAATCCCTATGATAGTCATTTGTCCAGTTTGACATTCCTATATAAATATACCAAAAGAAGAAAAAATAAATTACATCTTTGTTTTGTAAAGAAACTGACAAAAAAATATTATGATAAAAAGTTGATACATATAAAACTTATATAAAAAAGAAAGGAACGATGCTGATATTGTTATGCCCCATTATCTGTATAATGGTGTCATTAACTATAATAATTTTAAAGGCTCTAAACTCAACAAAAGAAGTAAAAAAAATATGATTACCGGTAACATAAGTATTTACTCTCGACTAATACCTAAGTATATGGAGCGAGGTGATAAGTATAAAGTGTGATGGATGTAGACATGTATGATTTAGTTGTACTTAAAGAACAAAGTTTAGAACACTCATTCTAAGAGAGTGTCAGAGTAACACGACAAGTGAAAATGATCATAGAAGAATAAACTTGAGTGAGTCTAGTAGTCTATTGTATATCATTTGAATCTTAAAAGTTTGTCATAACTCGATGTGCAACATCCCACCCCTCTCTAAAGTATGTCTCGACTTCAACCTAAAGAATATGTCATTATTGTCTTATTGACTTGTAGGGTACCTCTACTAGGTATCTCAGCTCTCTCATTATTATAATGTGATGAAGATATTGTAATATTATGATTAATTATACTAATTCCACTCAATTTAGGTATATTTGTAGTCACCTGAGTCATTATCTAATAAATCTATGAGAGAGATGAAAGTATATTGCTCTCCTAATGAATGTATGTAAAGAATAATATAAATTTGCTCTCCAAATCTTTAAATGCAAAGTGATCTATCAATGTTGATATCATATCGAAAATCTTCTCTTATAATTGTGTCCAAGTTGCATGGTGAATCTTTCCATCATGGTTAATCAATTTGTATATCCATCACATTGAGTAATAACATTGATAAACCCAAGACAAATAAGATAACGTAATATAATAACACTCATTTGAAAATTAATACATCGAATACTTTTATATAATGAGAAAAAAAATGATTGGGGCAACTTATAAGTTGAGCATTCTTATCAAAAAAAAAAAATAAATAATAAGAAAACAACAATACTTTATGTCAAGACTTTAATTTGATGTATACGAGTTCATAGCACCGAGTTTGGATGAAATTAATATAAACTGAGATCTCTTTAATATTTTAATGGAGTTTATTAGTTGTTCTATTGTCTGAATGTATGTTGTAATAATGATATAATTTTGAATATTCTTTCGTAAGAATAAATAGTTTATCTCAATGTGTTTTATCTACTAATAAAATATTAAATAGAGGCTATATGCCCCACGCCTTGGTTATTGCAATAAATGGTAATGAAAGAAGAGAGTAGTGCATAGGAGCTAGACACAACTGCTTGCCTCTTACTTTTCAATGAAACAAGATTGCTTCTAAGAAAATTATAAAACTTTGTCATAAATTTCTTTCTTTGTGCATGTTGGTGTTTAACTCGAATCTAAATACCTAGCTAATTGCAAGTATCTATGATCTTTGAAAAAATCTTAAGTCATACAAACTTCTTCGTATACCTTAATATGTGAAGAACTGTGTCATGATAAACTTTTCAAGAAGATTTTATGAAACGACTAACTTAATGACAATTTATGTTATATTTGGTCTGATAATAGTTAGATAATTAATTTTCTCTATGATTCTCCAACAAGTTATATATTAATTAGATGGGTTAAACTAGAAGTGAAACATGTACTTGGATTGACAAAAGTATCAATTGAATATCTTCTCTATAATAAGATAATACTTATTGTAGAATAAGACATCTTCATGCCAAAAAAATATTGGAGGTTTTCAATGTTCATCTAAAATTGAGTCTAAAGATGTTGCTCGAGGTATGTGATGTCCAACTCATAATTTTTTATAATTAGAATATCATTTGCATAGATAATTAGCATAATAATTCTGTCATCGAGACTCCTCCGAAAGAACAATGATAATTCAATAATATTTTTATGTAACTTAAATGAGATGATTACCTGTGAAAATCTCAAACTAGATTCTTGGTGATTGTTTTAAGCCACATAATATTTTCGCAATCTATAAGTTGCTTCTCCTTATACACCTCCTCAATGTCACTATTAAAATATTCATTCTTTATATCTAGTTAATGCATCCTCTAACTATGAGATTATGCATGAAAAATATGAATTTGCATTGAGGCAATCTTAGCTATTGAAGATTGTCTTAGTAGTCCATGCAAAATATCTAAGTGGATTTCTTCATTACAAGTGTTGCATTATGGTGATTTGATAGTATCCTAAATGAGATAATATCTCAAAATATGACTTGAATATCCTAGTACTATTAAGAGAAATAATAAAACAAATAAAAAAAAGTAACAAGATAATAATAAGAGAAAATCTATGAATCAGGTAATAAATACAGTCCTTTGTTCCTATTAGAGTTATCGGAAAATTAAGATTAGAGGGATTAGCTACAAATTTATTTAGCTCCTCGATAAGTTTATTATGGTTTGATCATGTTTGCCATATCTCTTCTCTCTCTCTATCTCTCTCTCTCCTAATATAGATTCCAAGTTATGAGTGGTCAATTGTCCTAATTGCTGATTCAATATAACTCTGTATTAATAAAAACTAATGGATTAGTGTGTTATTTGGGTCTGATGAGATCTCACTACTAAGAAAACATCATTCTTTCCAGACTTAATGTGATTTTAAATTTGTTGGTAGGTTTAATGATTCAATGAAAGAAATATTATACTAAGAATTAACATGGTTGGATGTTGTTGATGATTGATTCTTTCTACTAAGACATAACCCAAGAAGGGCTGTAGGTAAGGTAGAAAGTGTAATGGACCTAGGTGTAACATCTAGATTCACACTATTCCTTAGCTCATTAAAAAATGAGTAAATAAAAAAAGTAGTGTCTGTACTTAATATAATTTTATTAGTCTTTTGTAAAAAATATTTGTACTCTATTTAGAATTTAAATAATTTCATCAAATCTAGTTAAAGATTTCATAATTTAGTTTATTAAAAATTTAAAATAACACTAGTATGTTAAACAATAAGTATCATAATTTTTTTTCTTCCATGCATATATAGATTTGTGAGGGTTATTTTACTCTCTTTTTTTAGATTTGCTCCTCAAGTTATTCATACATTTTGATGTGAATGATAATATTTATGATAAAGATATCTGGTTGCTCAATATTATTACTAATTAGAGCAACATTACATACTTATACCTTATATTATTGTTTTATACAAAAGTGTACATAGAAGTATTCATACATTTCGTCTAAGGCTCGTGTACACTTTTGATTACTAAGTAATAATTTAAGATAATAGAGCACTCTCTTTCTCTCTCTTACTTCTAGCTTTGTTTCACAAAGTTGTTTATATCTTTTAATGTGAATATTATTATTTGTGATTAAGATATCTTATGTACCCTTATGGTTACTTAGTATTATTATTAATTAAAATTCTATTACATACTCATATCTTATATTATTATTTTATGCAAACGTACAAAGAGCTTCTTACACACTCTTTGTTACTAAGCAACTATTTTAAGGTAATAAGGCGTATTTTTTTTTTTTGTTTTTTTTTTGTAATACTTGTAATTTTAATACTTTCATTATATTTTATAATATCTTCTAATACTTTTATTAGTTTTCTAATTTGCTATCAAAACTTTATAAAATAGTTTTGAAATTTTAAATCTCCTTTTAGTTTATAGTTCCAAAAGTTTAATATAAATATTCAACTATAATATAATATGTATTTTTAAGAAATAGACAAATCTTAAAAATAAGTTACAACCTATTAATATATATATATATATATATATATATTATATATATATATATAACGTTATCTTTATTAGACATCATTGAATCACATAGTAGCTACTACTATTAAATCAAAAAAAAATTAATAATTTAAAATGATAAAAAATAGAGGAATAAAGAGATTTTCCTCAGACTTGTTCATCCTTATTTCTCTTTTTTGAGTTTTGTAGTTTTTAATTCTTTGGTTTCTGCTTGAATAATTTTCTTGGAAAACTAAATGAAGATAACTACTATTTTTGGAAATTATATTTCATCAAACTCTAACCAACCAGAAAAATTATCAACAAAATAATAAAATTAAAATATAATTATTATTTTTTTATTAATATTATGGGCTACCTCTAACAAAGTGTTAGATTTATAGTTATTTGCATGACTTTATTCTTGTTATTATGGTTCATTCAACAAGATAGATAATTTCTTAAGTTTTACTTCTTGGCTCAAATAGTATTTAATTTACTATTCATTTTTTAGAAAATTTTGTCCTAACTAATTATTTTATAGTTTTATTATTAATGTGGATGAATATCTGAGATTGTGAAAGGACTACATCATCCCGATCTTAATTTATCAAGAAAAGACTTCAGCCTTACATTAAATAGTAATACTTTCAAGCCAAGTTGATATTTTTACCCCAAATTTTTTTGTCATACTATTTCCTAGTTTTCTTCTTGTGGGCTTTGACATTTTCATAAGTAAACGTTCTCATTTCTTTTAGCTCATTCAATTGTGCATTCTTGCTTTTAACAGTAGTTTGCAAATGAAAATGCAGCTTATTTAAAGCCCAACATATTAAATGTTTAAGTTTTAAGGATAGAGACAAATTTTCTCAAAGATCAACCTATACGGAAACATCCCCGACATGGGTTTGAAAGTTATTCTATAAGTCACAAGGCATCATCGAATCTTAAAGATTAATTTATAGTTTGTTTTTTCATACTACTAATAATTTCTTTTGCAACTCTTTTATCTTCTGTTTTCTAAATTTTAGTGATTTCCAATTTAATTCTGTCTTTGCTATTCAATATCTCTTGATCAAATTTTTGTAAGAGTAAAAAAAATTAATCTAGGTTTGACATCTTTCTTTGATATGATATATTTGATTGCAGAATAGTCAGTATATATTATAGTTTTGTTTCCACTAAATATTATCTAAACTTTTCACAGACAAAAATTACAGCTAAAAGTTATTTTTCTATAATTATCTAGATTAGTTGGGTATTTGTGAGTACATTGTTAGCATAGTATAAGACGTTGAATTTGTTTCTTTCTTTATTCGAGCATTGTGCCTATAACAAAATTGTTTGCATCACACATAAATACAAATAGTAATGATTAATTTGGTGACACCATAATAGGAGATGATAAGCTAACTTCTTTTATTCTACAAAGGCATGTTAATATTTTTTATTGAATTTAAATTCTATGTCTTATTTCAAAGTATGCACAAAATTTTTGAGATCTTGGCGAAAATTTTTATAGAATTTTGCACGACCAAGTTAGCTACTATTACATTTAATTGTGATAGGGGTTAGAAAATTTTTAATTACTTTCACTTTTGTCTTGATGACTTTAATGTCTCTTTTGAATATTTTATGTCCTAAAATTATTTCCTCTTACATCATAAAATAATATTTTTCTCAATTTGATACTAAATTTGTTTCAAAGACTAAAAAGTTATTTATAAATACCTCTAGAATCTTTTTCATCATGTATGTGAAAATTGACATCATATACCATTGAAATATTGTTGAAGCATTGCATAATTCAAAATGTATTCTCCAAACATTAAGAGTACCATAAGGACAAGTAAATATTATTTTTTCTTGATCCTCAAGTACTATAACAATTTGATTATAACTAGAATATCCATCCAAAGAATAATATTTATTTTCACTAAGTATATCAATTATCCGATCAATGAGTGATAAGGGAAGTGATCTTCGTGGGTGACTTTGTTGAATTTTTTATAATTTATGCATATTCTATAATTAGTAATAGTTATCGTAGGTATCATAGTATTATTGTCATTAGTAATTATTATTGTTCAATTTTTTAGGCACGCATTGAACTGGGAAAACCTAACAGCTATCTTAAAAGAATAATTATTTTTTGCATCAAATCACTTAATTATTTTTGTATAATCTCTTTAATAATAGAGTTTAGTTTTCGGTGTAATTGCACATAATTGTTATAATATTTCTCCAATAGGATCTTGTGCATACAAGTAGATTAATTGATTTCTTTAATATCTATTATGGTTCAACCAATTGCCTTATATTATTCCAAAATATTGAGAAGTATCTCTTATTTTTCACATTCAAAAGAGTTAATATAATTACAGTAAGAGTGATTTCTTTTTCTAAAATTATTAATAATAATTATGAAGGTAATTATTTCATTTCTAATGCTAGAGGTTCTTAATTGATTTTTTGGAAGATTTAAATGCTCTTTTCGATAAATCCAAAGATTCAAAAAGTCTCTCATGTTGAAGAATTCTTTTTTTAATTTCTTTGTTTGTGGCAAAGTCTCTTTGCTATCTTCTATAATTTGGATATGAGATAATGTTTTCTTAATTTTTTCGTTATAATTTTCATTGATGTCTGAGCCTCAAATTTTAATTGTCGAACATTCTTGTCTCAATTAAAAAAGACATGATGTTGAGTATATTAAATATTATTTGTTGATCATTAATTCTCATGGTAAATACTTTTTATACATTAATCAATGTTCCCCTTGTAGAAAGGATTGATTGTTTAAAAATGATTATAACCCACTCTTCATCTTTATTGTTAATGACGATGAAATTAATAAGAAGTATATTAAATATTATTTGTTGATCATTAATTCTCATGGTAAATACTTTTTATACATTAATCAATGTTCCCCTTGTAGAAAGGATTGATTGTTTAAAAATGATTATAACCCACTCTTCATCTTTATTGTTAAATCAATACTCAAAGAGAAGCATAGGCGTCAAGTTGAAATTTTCTCTTAAATCACATTGAGATATTGCATAATAGGTATTATCAATTGTGCATGAGATTGTAAAATTTTTAGGATCCTTTAATTGTAAAATTTGGATGTATTCATTTGTAAGTGTCATTGTTTAAAACTTTTTAAATTTTTTTTTCTTGGAGATGATATATTTCATTATGCTTTTTAAAATTTGGATGTATTCATTTGTAAGTGTCATTTGTAAGTGTCAATAAAATATCAAAAATACTATTTTTAGCGAGCCCGTTGGAGATGCTCTTAGAGGTATTTACTCATTGATTATTTTAAATTAGGTTAGGGTGTTATTTTCATCACGGATTGTAATGATTAAAGTTATTTACTCCCTTGTGTTATTTCCAACCTGGATTGTAAAGATATTTGAGGTAAAATTTTTTTTTTACATTGAACTAGATTAAGTAAACTTATTACTCTGTCAAAATTCTATTTTTGAAATTCTATGTGGAGTCTGGAAACCAGTATGATTATTCATGTATACGTCACAAAATAAAGTTCAACTGTAAGAAAACTGCTGGATGTACCCATACAGTAGTAGTGGTGGTGGTGGCAAATGGCGTTGGATGCACCCACATGGTGGCATCTACCAGGGGGGTGTTAAAAACGCTAACACAGCTGTTGAAGGGCTTTGGTGCCCCCATAAAGGTAGCAGAACGGTGCTGGAGATGCCTCCCTCCATTGACAGCTTACGAGGCCAGACAGTGGATGGCTGAATGGTAGTTGAGTTTCCATGTTACATGTCGGTGAGGATGAATCGCGGGCAGCTGAAATGCTCGCTGAACGGGGGGTGCGCATCGCCGGCACAGGACCTATCAACGAACAGTCCCAGAACAAAACAAATACAACTTGTTCCCTGAATCCCATGGATGTGTGCTTACGAAACTGTAAATTCATATCCAATAGACAGGAATGAGATGTAAAAAACTTCTGATAATCAAAATACTCATATCCTCTGGTTGCAGAATAATGTAAACATTTTCTGTGCATGTTACGTTTGTTTGATGAGTTATCGTGTGTGCATTTAACAATATTTGTTTGGGACGTGCA
>JAREIK010013802.1:0-28680 GCA_029783825.1 Sapria himalayana | reverse complement strand
TCTTTCTATCTTTCTATCTTTCTATCTTTCTATCTTTCTATCTTTCTATCTTTCTATCTTTCTATCTTTCTATCTTTCTATCTTTATATCTTTCTATCTTTATATCTTTCTATCTTTCTATCTTGCTATCTTTTTATCTTTCTATCTTTCTATATGACTATCTCTCTATCTGTCTATTTGTTAATGTGTTCATGTGTCTTTCTATCTATCTATCTTTCTCTCTAGCAATGTATCTACATGACAATCTGTCAACTTGTCTATCTATCAATATATCTATCTATCAATCTATCTTCATGTCTATCAATCTATATGTCTATATGTCAATCTATCTATTTGTCTAGCTATTTATCTATCTATATATCTATATTTCTATCTGTCTACCTTTCTATTTGTGAATTTGTCAAACTATCTTTCGATCTATATATTAATCTGTCAATCTAATTATTTCTATATCTAGCTATCTATCTTTTTTTTATCTGTATATCTATCAATCTATCTGTCTATAAATTGATCTATCTTTATATCTATCATCTATCTATCTATCAGTATATCTATATATTGGTCTAAATGTCTATCTGTCAATCAATCAATTTGTCTATTTATCTATTTGTCTATATGTCTCACTATTTATCTATCTATATGTCTATATGTCTATCTGTCTATCTATCTATTTGTTTATATGTCTCTCTATCTATTTGTCTATTTATCTATCTAATTATCTATTTATCTATCTATTTCTATATATGTCTATATGTCTATATGCCTAGCTATATATGTGTCTATCTATCTATCTATTTATCTATCTTGGTATCTATCTGTCTGTCTATCTATCTATCTATTTATCTGTCTATCTATCTATCTATCGTGTCTATCAATCTATTTGTTTATCTATCTATTAGTCTATCTATCTATCTATCAATCTGTATATTTGTCTATCTATCTATCTATCTATCTATTTTTCTATCTATTTATATGTATATTTATTTATCTGTCTATCTTTCTATCTATTTATCTATCTCAATGTCTATTTGTTTTTTGTTAATCTATCAATCTGCCTATTTGTCTATCTATCTATCTCTCTATTTTTATATCTATCTATGTGTCTCGTTATTTATCTATCTGTCGATCTATTTATCTCTAGATCTGTATATTAATCTTTCTATCAATCTGTTAATTTGTCCATTTTTCAAATTATAAATTTGTAAATGTGGCAGTATGGTTATCTGTCTAATTAACTATCTTTAAATTTCTAAATTTGTCTATTTATCTATCTATCTATCTGACTTATGTCTATCGTATATCAATCTATCTATCTATCTATTTGTCTTTCTATTTATCTTTTTATTTGGCTATTTGTCTATCAGTATATTTTTCTATCTATGTATATCCCAATCTATCTGTCTGTCTATCTAACTTATTATCTATTTGTCTATGTATATTAATATATTTATCTTTCTTTCCATCTGTCTGTCTAGTTATCTATCTATCTATCTAACTATTTATCTGTCTATCTATATATCTTTCTATCTATCGATCTATCTATATATTTGTCTATCTTTCTATCAGTCTAACAGTCTATCAGGCTACCAGTCTATCAGTCTATCAGTCTATTAGTCTATCTATCTATCTATTTATCTTTCAATCTACATGTCTATTTATGTATTTGTCTATCTATCTATCTATCTATCTTATGTCTATCTGCCTATCTGTATATCTGTATATCTGTCAATTTGTCTATCTATCTATCTATCTGTCTATCCATCTATTTATCTATTTATCTATATGCATATCTGCCAATCACCCTATTTGTTTGTATATATATCTGTCTAACTATAAAACTATCTATATGTCTATCTATCTATATTTGTCTATGTCAATATATCTATCTCTCTAACTATCTTTCAATCGATCTATCTTTATGTTTATCTATCTATCTTTCTATCTATATATTTGTCTAACTAATTATCTATATATTTTCTCTATCTCTCTATCTATCGTTCTATCTATCTATCTACCTATCTATCTATTTGGCTTTCTGGCTATCTAGCTATCTATCTATTTGGCTTTCTAGCTATCTAGTTATCTATTTATTTATATATCAATGTGTTTATATGTCAAACTGCTATTTGTCTATCTGTGTATCTGACTATCTATATATATTTATATTTATCTGTCTGTCTGTCTATTTATCAAACTGTCTTTCTATCTATTTTTTATTTATCTATCTACCTATCTATCTATCTATATGTATATCTATCTATTTGTCAATCTGTCAATCTATCTACAATCTATCTATCTTTTTGTCTATCTATCAATCTGTCTATCTATGTATTTGTCTATCTGTCTTATGTCTATATAACTATCTGCCTATCTCTATATATGGCTATTTGTTTATATATTTATCTATATATCTATCTGCCTATCAATCTATCTGTCTATCTCTCTATCTATGAATCTATCCATCTTTCTATATTTCAAGCAATCTATCTATTTGTCAATCTGTCTATTTGTGTATATGTCTATCTATCTATCTGTCTATCTATCTTCTATATATCTGTCAATCAATCAATCAATCAATCTACTATTTGTTTCTTTTCTCTATCTTTATATCTATATATCTGTCTATCTGTCTATGTGTCTATCTATCTATCTACCTGTCTATCTATCTATCTATGCATCTACCTATATGTCTATCTATCTATCTATTTATATATATGTCTATCTTTCTGTCTATCAGTATATCTGTCTATTTTTCTATATATCTATTTTCTATCTATCTATCTATCTGAGTATATATCTATATGTCTATTTGCCTATTTGTTTATTTGTCTATCTATCTATTTGTCTATTTGTCTCACTGTCTATCTGCTATTTGTGTATGTGTTTATGTGTCTATTATTTTATGTATCTATGTGTATATATGTCAAGCAGTTGATCTGTCTATCTATCTTTTGTCTATCTATTAATGTATCTATCTAATTATCTGTGTAAATGTCAATTTTTCTATCTATCTATCAATCAATATGTCTATATTTACTTTTGTCAATATATTTATTTGTCTATCTATATATCTGTATATTTTTATATCTGTCTGTGTAGATCTGACTAAATTTCTATCGGTCTATCTCTTGTATTGTATATCAATCTTTCTGTCAATTTGTCAATTGCTCAATCTGTAAATCTATGAATCTATCAATCTATCAATCTGTCTATCTCTCTAATTATATATCTATCAATCTGTAAATCTATCTGTCTATTTATCTATCTATCTTTATGTGTATGTGTTTTTATGTCAATCTGTCTATCTATCTATCTATCTATATATCTATGTATCTATCTATATGTTTATCTTTCTATTTGTCTCTCATTATATATTTTGATATGTATATCTGTCAATCTATCAATCTATCAATCTTTCTATCTTTATATGTATCTATCTGTCTATTTGTATATCTATAATCTGTCTATATTTCTATATGTTTATCTTTCTATCTTTTTATCTGCCTATCTATCTATCTATCTGTCTATCAATTTAGGTAGTTATCTTTCATTCTATCTATCTATCTATCTACATATGTGGCTATCTGACTATTTATATATATGTTTATCTATCTTTTTGTCTATCTTTCATTTTTTCTATCTGTCTCTTTTTCTATCTATCTATCTATTTATATGTCAATTTGTATATCTATCTTTTATCTTTATTTCTTTCTATCTATCAATCTATAGATCTATCAGTCTATCTTTCTATCTATCTATTTGTCTATCTATCTATCTATCTATATGTCTATATGTCTCTCTATCTATCTATCGATATATCTGTCTGTCTATTTATCTGTCTATCTGACTATCTATATATTTTTTTATCTGTGTATCTATCTTCTATCTATATGTCTATCTATTTATTTGTGTATTTATCTATATGTCTATTTGTCTATCTGTCACTCTTTCAGTCTGTCTATCTATTTATGTTTCTTTCTATGTGTCTATTTGGCTATATATCTTCCTATCTATCTGTCTATGGTCTATCTGTCTATCTAAATGTATATCTATTTATCTGTCTATTTGTCTTTATGTCTATTTCTCTATGTATCTTTCTATCTATCTATCTATATGTCTGTATGTTTATCTATCTATCTTTCTGTATACATGTATATCTGTCTATTTTTCAATTTGTTATATATATTTATATATCTGTCAATATGTCAATCTATCTATCTGACTACCTATTTATCATTCTATCTATTTATCTACATATCTATCTAACTATCTATTTTGTATGTCTATCTTTCTATATAATTGTCTATCTATCTATCTATCTATCTTTCTATCTATTTTTATATCTGTCTATCTCTCTATTTAACTATATTTCTATCTATAGATCTATCTATTTGTCTATCTATCTATTTGTTTATTGATTTATCTTTTTATCTATCTACTTGTATATCTGACTATCAACCTATATTCTATCTATTTATCTATATATTTGTTTATCTATCTATCTATATATCAATAATTTATCTATCTATCTATAAATCTATCTATATGTCTTTCCGTCTATTTGTTTGTTTGTTTATTTATATGTCTATTTATCTATATATTTGTCTATCTTCGATCTGTATATCAGTCTATTTGTCTATCTATCTCTTTATCTGTCTATCTATCTATATATTCAACTATCTATCTCTCTATCTATCTATCTTTGTGTCTATCTATCTATTTTTATATGTTTATCAATATATATGGTCTATCTAACTTTATATCTATTTGTCTATCTATTTAATGGTTTATATCATTATCTATCTACTTGTCTATTTGTCTATTTATTTATTTATATATCTATCTATATGTCTGTCTATCTGTCTATATATCTATCTTTTTGTCTATATGTCTGACAGTGAATTTATCTATCTATCTATCTAACTATATGCCTATCTATCTCTCTATATATCTTTATATCTTTCTGTCTATCTATCTTTGTTTGTCTATCTATCTAACTGTCTAACTATCTATCTAACTGTTTAACTATCTATCTAACTGTCTAACTATCTATCTATTTATCAGTCTATATATCTATCTATCTATTTATTTATTTATTTATTTATCTATCTATCTGACTATATGTCTAGCTATATATCTGTCTTGTGTCTATCTATCTATATGTTTATTTGTTTATCTGTCTATTTGTCAATTACTCTTTCTATCTATCTTTTTATTTGTTTATATGTCTATCTTTCTATTTGTCTATCTATCAATTTGTCAATCTGTCTATCTGTCTCTCTATCAATCTGTCAATTTGTCTATCAATCTATTTGTTTATCTATCAATCTATCTGTCTATCTTCCTATCTCTCTATATGTCTAATTATCTATATGTTTATATGTCTATCTATCTATTTGTCTATTTTTCCATGTGTCAATCTGTCTATCTATTTATCTATCAATGTGCCTTTTTGTTTAAATCTCGATATGTTTATCTATCAATCTGTTTATTTCTTTATCTATCTATTTGTCTATCTATCTATCCATCTATCTTTCTATCTATCTATTTAACTATTTGTCTATCTATATATCTGTCAAATTTTATATGGTGGTCTATATGTCTATCTATCTAACTATTTATCAGTCTATTCCTTTATCTATATACTTGTCTATCTATCTATCTATCTATTTGTGTATATGTCTATTTGTCAATCTCTTTAAATGTCTATCTATTGGTGTCTATCCTCTATCTGCCTATCTATTTATCTATTTATGAATATTTTTATCTATCTATATGTCTGTCTTTTGACTGTCGATCTGCCTCTCTATTTATTTATTAATCTGTCTGATTATATATCTATCTATCTTTCTTTCTATCTTTATATCGATCGATATATATATATATATATCGATCTGTCTATCCATCTATATATCTATCTGTCAATTCATCTATCTATCTATTATTCAATTTATCTAACTATCGATATGTCTATCTATATATCTATCTATCTGTCTATAAATCTATTTATCTATCTGTCTATTTGTCTAACTTTCTCTCTATATATCTCTCTACTTGTCTATTTGTCTATCTATCTATTTGTCTATCTATCTATCTGACTATCTATCTATGAGTCTATCTGTCTATGAGTCTATCTGTCTATCTATCTGTCTATCTATCTGTCTATCTTTATATCTATCTATCTATAGACATGTCTTCTGTCTATCTGTATATTTGTCTATATGTTTATCTATCTAACTGACTATCTTCCTATCTATCTATATATCCATCTCTCAGTTTATGTGTCTATCTATCAATCCATCTATCTATCTATCTGACTAGTTTTATATCTATCTATTTGTATATATGTATATCTATTTATCTATTAATCTATATATATATATATATGTCTTTCTATCTATTTTTCTATCTGTTTATCTCTATATAAGTCTATATGAATTAATGTCTATCTGTCTATTTGTATATGTAATTATCTACCTATCTGTCTATCTATCTTTCACTTTATAAGTCTATCTATCAATCAGTCTAACTAAATATCTATCAATGTATCATTTATCTATCTATCTCACTATCTTACTATCTATCTATCTGTCTAAATTTATAATTTTCTATCTGTCTATCTATCTATTTATCTATGAATCTATCTTATTGTCTCTTTGTCTAACATCTATCTATCTATCTGTAAATATATTTATCTACCTATCTCTCTATTTGTTTATCTGTCTATCTATTTACATGTATATCTCTCTCGTTATCTATCATTCTATATATATATATATATATCTCTATCTATCTATCTATTATTCTGTCTTTCTATTTATTTGTTTATTTTTCAGTTTGTCTATATGTTTATATTGTATATTTGTCTATCCGTCTTTCTGGCAATTTATTTATTGAATTTTTTTTTATCTATCTACTTGTCTATCTATCTAGCTCTCTATCTATCTATATATCTTTCTATTTGTATATCTATCTATCTGTCTATCTATCTTTCTCTCTAAATGTCTCCCATACTGTGTCTATTTTTATTTCAGCTTATCTATCTATCTATTTATCTATCTATCTGTATATCTTTCTATATATCTGTCTGTGTGTCTATATATGTGTTTGTTTGTTTATGTGTTTGTTTTACTGTATGTGTGTCTGTCTATATATCTGTCTATTTGTCTGTCTGTGTGTCTTTGTGTTTATGTGTCTATTTGTATGTGTGTCTGTGTGTCTATGTGAATGTCTGTCAATCAATCAATCATTATATTATTTATCGATCAATCAATCAACTATCTATCTATATATCTATCAACCTATTTATATATGAATCTATTTATTTATCACCCTCTCTGGCTTAATGGCTATCTTTTTATCTACCAACCTATCTGTCTGTTTTGTCTATCTATCTTTCTATATAGCTATCATGCTATCAGGAAATCTATCTATGTATCTATGGGTCTATCTATAAATCTATCTATATGTTTATATGTCTATCTTACTATCTATTTATCTATCTATATATTTTTCTATCTGTTAATCTATCTATTTGTTTATTAGTCTATTAGTCTATATGTCTATGAATCTATCTATCTACATATTTGTCTATCTAACTATCTATATGTCTATCTTTCTATATATTTATCAATCAATCTATCTATCTATCTAAATATCTATCTGTCAATCTATATGTCTATTTATATGTATATCGTATATCTATCTGTCTGTTTGTCTTTCGATCTATCTATCTGTATCTCTATCTATCTGCCAATTTGTCGATCTATTCATCTATCAATCTGTCGATCTACCATTATGTCTATATGTCTATATGTCTATATAGTCTATATGTTTATCTATTTATCAGTTTATATCTTATCTATCCACTTGTCTAATTTTCAATCAATCATTCAATCAATCTATCTATCTATCTATCTATATGTCTATTTTTCTATCTGTCTATTTAATTATCCATCTAAATGTTTCTCTATATATATATATATCCTTTATCTACCTAAAATCTATCTATCGATCTATTTGTCTATATGTTTGTCTATCAATCATTCTATCTATCTGTCGATATTACTATTTATCTATATATATATATATCTATTGATCAATCTATCTATATACGTAACTATCTCTCTATCTTTGTATCTATCGATCAACCATCTGGCTATATAGTTATCTATCTATCTAGTTGTATATCTGTTTATCTTCCTATCTGGCTATATGGAAATCTGTTTATCTATCTATTTTTTAATCTATCAATCTATATATCTATAAATCTATCTATCTATATGACTATCTATATAACTATCTATTTGTCCTTTATCAATCTATCTAACTATCTATCTATCTATTTGTCTTCTATCTATATGTATGTATGTCTATCTATCTATCTTTTTGTATATCTGTCTATCTGTCTATATATCTATCTATCTATGTATTTGTCTATCTGTATATTTTTATATCTATCTATCTACCTGTCTATCAATTTTTCTACATATTTGTCTTTCTGTCTATTTGTTTATCTGTATATTTGTCTATCTGTCTTTTTGTCAATCAATCAATCTATCTATATGTCTTTCTATCTATCTTTCTATCTGCAAATCTTTCTATCTATCTATAAGTCTATAAGTCTTTATGTCTATCTAGCATTCTATAAATATGTCTAATTGTCTATATGTTTATCTATCTTCTTTCTATCTATCTATCAGTTTATTTTTTTTATCTGTCTATCTTTTTATTTGTCTATCTGTCTATTTGACTATCTATCTATATATCTATCTTTTTGTCTATCTGTCAATCTATCTTTCTATTTATCTATCTAACTGTCTATCAGTTTATATATCTATCTGTCTATAATTCTATCTTTGTAAGTGTCTATCTCCATATCTATATATATGTCTATCTATCTATATATCTGTCTGTCTATCTGTCTATCTTCTATCTGTCTATGTATTTATCTATATATCTGCTTCTTATTCTATTTGTTTATTTGCCTATCTATCTATCATTCTATATGTCAATATGTCTAACTATCAATCTATCAATCTGCCTATCTGTCAAAATATTGATCTTACTATCCATCTATATGTCGTTTAGTCTACCTACCTATCTGTCTATGTGTCTATCTATCTATCTATCTGTCTATCTATATATTTGTGTATTTATGTATCTATCTCCCTGTCTATCAATCAATCTATCTGTCTATCTTTCTATCTGTCAATCTATCTATATTATAATTTACTATCTGTCTATCTGTTTATCAATCTATCTGTACAACTATCTTCTATCTCTATGTCTATCTTTTTATCTATGTATCTATTAATCTATCTATCTGTTTGTCTGCTTATCTATATCTCTATTTGTCTATCTATCAATCATTCAATCTTTCATCTATCTTATGTTTGTCAGTAAAACTATCTATCGATCTATCTGTCTCCCTGTCTATCTATCTATTTTTTATCATTCTATCATCTATCTGTCTGTCTGTCTGTCTATTTGTCTATCTATCTGCATATCTATATATCGGTCTATTTTTCTATCTATCTATCTATCTATCTATATGTCTATCTATCTATCTTTTTATCTATATGTCTATCTATTTATCTATCTCTCTATCTACCTATCTTTCTATCTATTTGTCTTTATGTATATCTATTTTTCTGTCTATCTCTCTATATGTCTATCTATATATCAATCGATCTATATATGTATATGTCTATATGTCCATCTATCTAACTTTCTTTCTCTCTATCTAACTATCTATCTATCTATCAATCATTCAATCAATAAATCAATCAATCTATCTATCTATATATTTATATATTTTATAGCTATCTATCTATCTTTCTATATATCGATCTATCTATATAACTATTTATATATCTTTCTATCTTTCCATCTATATATCAATCAATTAATCATTGAATCATTAAATCAATTAATTAATCTATCTATCAATCTATATATTTATCTATTTATCTATCTATTATCTATCTATCAATAAATCTTTCTATCTAGCTATCTTACTATGTTGCTATCTATCTATGTATCTATCTATCTATTTGTCTGTCAATCTTTCTGTTAATAGATAAATCTATCTATTTGTATATCTATCTATCTGTCTATATGTCTATGTATCTCACTGTCTAACTTTCTATCTATCTATCTGTCTCAATTTCTATCTATATATCTATCTATCTAAATATCTATCTATCAATAAATCTTTCTATCTGGCTATCTTACTATGTTGCTATCTATCTATCTATCTATTTGTCTGTCAATCTTTCTGTTAATAGATAAATCTATCTTTCAATTTATCTATTTGTATATCTATCTATCTGTCTATATGTCTATGTATCTCACTGTCTAACTTTCTATCTATCTATCTATCTCTATTTCTATCTATATATCTATCTATCTATCTATCTATAAATCTCTCTATATGTATATCTGGTTATCTTTCTATTTATCTATTTCTCTATCTATCTCTTTGTCTATTTGTCTATCTTTTTATCTATCTATTGTCAATCTGTCTATCTATCTATTTTCCAATCTATCTATCTTTATGTCGATGTGTCTATCTATATATCTATCTATCTATCTATCTATCTGCCTATCTACCTATATGCGTATTAATCTATCATTTTATCTGTCTATCTATCTATCTATAAATTGATCTAAATGTCTATCTTACAAACAATGTATAGATTTATATGTTTATCCGTCTAACTATATATATATATCTCTATCTATCTATCTATCCATCTATCTATCAATCAATCAATCATTTAATCAATAAATTAATCATTTAATATATTTATATATTTATCTATTTACCTATCTATCTATCTGTCTATCTGTCTCTATTTTATCTATATATCTATCTATTAATATATCTATAAATCTATCTATATGTATATCTGTCTATCTTTCTTTTTATCTCTTTGTTTATCTATTTCTTTGTCTATCTGTCTATCTTTTTATCTATTTATTGTCTATTTGTCTATCTTTTTATCTATCTATTGTCTATCTGTCTATCTATCTATTTTCATATCTATCTTTCTTTATGTCTATGTGTCTATCTATAAATATATCTATCTATCTACCTATATGCCTATCTATTGTCAATCTGTCTATCTATCTATTTGCTTATCTATCTATCTTTATGTCGATGTGTCTATCTATATATCTATATATCTATCTATCTATCTGCCTATCTACCTATATGCCTATCAATCTATCATTTTATCTGTCTATCTATCTATCTATAAATTGATCTATATGTCTATCTTACAAACAATGTATAGATTTATATGTTTATTCGTCTAACTATATATATATATATATATATATATATATATATATATATCTATATATCCATCAATCAATCTATCTATCTATCCATCTATCTATCAATCAATCAATCATTTAATCAATAAATTAATCATTTAATATATTATATATTTATCTATTTACCTATCTATCTGTCTCTATTTTATCTATATATCTATCTATTAATATATCTATAAATCTATCTATATGTATATCTGTCTATCTTTCTTTTTATCTCTTTGTCTATCTATTTCTTTGTCTATCTTTTTATCTATCTATTATCTATCTGTCTATCTGTCTATCTATCTATTTGTCTATCTATCTTTCTTTATGTCTATGTGTCTATCTATAAATATATCTATCTATCTACCTACCTATATGCCTATCAATCTATCATTCTATCTGTCTTTTATCAATCTATAAATCGATCTATATGTCTTCTAACAATCTATGTATAGATTTATATGTTTATCGGTGTAACTATATATAATATCCATCCATCTATCTATCAATCATTCATTCATTCAATAAATTAATCATTTAATCTATTTATATATTTATCTATTTACCTAACTATCTATCTATTTATCTATCTATCAGTCTGTCAATATGTCTACCTATCTATCTCTCTATCTATCTATCTATTTATGTATTTGTTTATAGTATATCTATCTATCTGTGAACTGTCTATTTGTATGTCTATCTTCCTATATATTTATCTACCTGTCTATCTATCTATCTGTCTATATGTCTATTTATCTATCTTCTATCTATCTATTTGTCTATCCATTTATATGTCTCTCTGTCTATCTATCTATCTATCTATATTTCTATATGCATATCTATTCATAAGCATAGATTTCTAACTTTTTATCTATTAATCTGTCAATCTATATATCTATCTATATGTCGATCTGCCTATCTGCCAATTTACCTATATGCCTATCTATTTATCTGTCTATCTATGTATCTATCTATCTTACTATATTTCTCTCTGTCTACATGTCTATCAGTCTATATGTCTATCTATCTATTTTATATCTATCTATCTATCTATTTATCTATCTATGTATATGTATATATATTTATATTTTTTGCTCTCTATCTATTAATCTATCTTTCTGTCTAACTATATATATACATATACATACATATATGTATGTATGTTTATATATAAATCTATCTATCTATCTATAAATCTATCTATCTTAGAAGTGTCAAACGGGCCATGTCGGGCTGTCTCGTCACGTTATTTCCAGGCCCAACCGGGCTTCCGTGTCGGGCCAGGCACGGCACGGAACGGTAACCGTGTCTTGCCTGTCCCGGCACGGTTTTTTGGGGGTTCATCCTGGCACGGGCCTGTGGCACGATTCGCTGGGTTCGGCCCGATCGGGCCGAACCCTAACTTAAAAAAAAATTAGGGTTTCGGCGCGCCCGAAACCCTAATTCTATAAATAATTAGGGATCGGGCGCACCTGAAACCATAATTCTAAAAAATATTAGGAATTGGGCGCGCCCGAAACCCTAATTTTTAAAAAATTAGGGTTTTGGCGCCCAGTAACCCTAATTTTTTAAAAATAAAAAATTAAGCACGGTACCGTGCCGGGCCTTGCACGGTACCGTGCCGGGCCTTGCACGGCACGAGGCCCGGTTGGCCTCGGCATGGCACGGTCGTGCCGTGGTCGGGCATGGCACAAACCCGGGGACGGGAAATTCCCGTGCCGGGCCGGCCCCGGCACGGTTGAACAGTGTCGTGCCTCATGCCGGGCCGGGCTGGCACGGCCCGGTTGACACCTCTAATCTATTCTATCTATCCATTTATCTATTTATCTATCAATCATTCAAAAAATAAATCAATAATTAATCAATCTATCTATTAATATATCTATCTATTTATCTATATATCTGTCTTTCTATATATCTATCTATCTATATATGTAACTATTTATCAATATATATATATATATATCTATCTATCTATCAATCATTCAATAAATAAATAAATAAATCAATCTATCTATTTTTATATCTATATATTTATCTATTTATCTATATATCTATCTATAATTCTATATATCTATCTTTCAATCTATAAATCTACCTATCTAGCTATCGTGTTATTATCTATCTATTAATATATCTATCAATCTGTCTATATGTCTATCTATCAATCTATCTATTTGTCTATCTATCTATATGTCTATTGATCTATCTTTATGTCTATCTATCTATCTATTTATTTTTATACCTATCTATCTATCTATCTCGCTATCTCTCTATCTATCTATCTATCTCTTTATATATCAATCAATCAATCTGTCAATCTATAAATCTATATTTATGTTTATATGTCTATGTATTTATCTTTCTATCTACCTATCTATCTATATGTCTAATTACATATTTGCCTATCTACCTATCTACCTACCTACCTACCTACCTATCTATCTATCTGAATATTTATCTATCTATCTAAATATGTCTATATGTCTATATATCAATCTATATATCTATGTATATGTCTATATGTCTATTTGTCTAAATATCTATTTATCTATCTATCTATGTGTTTATCTATCTATATATTTATATGTCTAATAATCTACCTATATTTCTATCTATATATTTATATGTCTAATAATCTACCTATATTTCTATCTATCTATGTATCTATCTATTTATCTATCTATCTATCTTGTTATCTTTCTATCAATCAATCAATCTATCTATATGTCAATTTATCTATCTGCATATCTACCTTACTATCTTTTATCTGTCTATCTATCAATCTGTCAATTAATCTATTTGTCTATATGTCTATCTGTTTATCAGTCTATCTATTTACCTGTCTACTTATATATATGTCTATCTTTAATCGATCGATCTATTAGCTATGGAACTTCCCTAGCTAATTTCATCTGGAATATAGTGACTAATTTAGCAACGAAATTTCTCTATCTAATTTCATATTGAATATAGTCACTGATTTAGCGACGGAATTTCCCTAGCTAATAAAATCTAAAATATTGCCACGGATTTAATGACGGAATTTTTCTTGTGAATTACATCCTAAATATTGCGGTAGATTTAGCGACGGAATTTCTCTAGCCAATATTTAATTATTTACTTTTTTTTATTTATTATTTGTTTTATATTTTATTTAATTTTTTTTATGAAATGTATGTTATGGTCTATAGATGAGTGATCCTTGAAAGACACATCCTCCTCGTAAAATTATAAAAAAAATTATAAGTAAATAATTTAAAAAATATAAAAATACAAAAAAATTATATTAATAATGACTAATATAACTAATTTAATGATTATAAATTTTTTATAAAATTATAAAAAAAAATTCTAAATTTTTAATTAAGAAACGTAAAATTTTGTATTATAATAATATTAAATAATTAATTCTATAATTATAATAATTTTTTAAGATATTTTAAAAATTAAATGAACATACATTAAAATTTCTACTAATATAAATGTAAAATAATTCATTGTATGATTAAATAGAAAATATTTTCAAAAATATTTGAATTGACGAATAAACTAGTAAATATTAATATTATTATAAGTATAAAAAAAAAGTTTATAGTTATAGGAAACTTAAAAAAAAGTAATACAAAAATTGAAAATCTTGAATTATAATAAAAATTTATATTTTTTCATTAAAATTAAAAAAAATAAATTAATATTTAAAAATAAATACCTTGATTTTTGCTCCTACTAAATTTTATAAGAATTAAATAATTGAGTAATATTTTTACTATTATCTTTTAATATTCAGTCTTTATTAAAATAATACATATACTTTTTTTTAATTATCTTCTCACTTTAAGTAATTTTTAGAATTTTAAAAATTATAAATGATATTAAATAATATGAATTTTTAATCCTTTAAAATTATTTCATATTATCTTTATAAAAATTAATATGAACCTTACATAAACTGAAACATAAAAGAACAAGAAAACCACAGTCCTATACATGTACACAAACAACAAATATAGCCACCCAATGCCTCCATTCTGAATTTTTTGCAACTTTAAGTGGAGTCATGCGCTGCTAAGAAAACAAACACATATACATCCCATGTTTCCCAAGAATTGCCCTACTTTAGAACCTATCTTCTTGCTTCTATTTAGATTGCTAAATCTAATTTTTATTTTAAAATGTAATTCAATTTCTTCCCTTCCTAACTCTTACATAAGGAAAAGCTATCTTATCTAAACTCTCTAAGCCTTTTAATTTCTACGGCATAGTATCTACATCATATTCTATCTCTCCTTTTTCCAAGCCTATTCTAGCAAGATTGTTTGCCGGCGTGTTTGCCTCCCTATATATGTGCAGAATTGATGCATTCAGTTCTTTTATAAGTTCTAATATTATTTCGATTTCTTCTTCATATTTCTAAAGAGAAAATTTTTTTGTTACTAAATTAACTAATAGCATTGAGTCTACCTGTATTTGAATATTTTTATATTCTAATTTTTTACATACATTTAAACCTATTTTTAATGCCCTAATTTCAGACTGTATGGCCGATTCTGCTACACTAATCGAGGTAAATGCTTTTATGACTATTCCATTAGTATCTCTTATTATTCCACCTCCCCCCGCTATTCTTGTATCCCTATTAAAACTCTCATCTGTGTTTAATGAGAGTTTTCCTTCAAGGGGTCTATTCTAGCTAATGCTTTTTGCCCACTATTGTTTGAATTTTTTTATATTAAGATCCCATTCCCTCTCGACTTTCTTGTCTGTGGCTAAATTAACTAATATAATAGCCTTGATATTTGATATGTTACTTGCTTCCTGCCTTATTTCTTGTACCATATCATTTGAATCCATTTTCTTTCCTTCAAATCTACTTTTATTACGAGCATTCCAAATGCACCATATTATTACATGTGGTAAATTCTTATTAAGCCAATTTCTAGTAGGGTTACTAGAGGTTTTATTTTCTCATTTTTTAATTCTTTCTATTAAACCATTGTCTCTATTACTGATTTGTTTAGTTTCTTCAAGATTTCCTTCATATTTCTATTGCAATTTTACCTCCCGAGAATAGATGATCCATTGATTCTTCTTCTGCAAAGCAGCATTCACATCTGGACACTATTTTAATACCCTTTTTTTCACATTGGTATCCATAGGTAATGCATTAGCTATTACTTTCCATGTTAGCGAACACATTTTCTGTGGGATACCTGCCTTCCAGACCCATTTAGATATGGGCTGAGCTGATTTTTTTTCCTAATCAATTCCTTAACTGATTTTAATGTAAAATTACCTTGTGGTGTGAGGGTCCATTTCCAATCACTCTTTTTTAATGTTGAGTGTGATTCTTCTATTTCCATTTGTTTTTCCAGAGCTGTCCAATTATTTGAAACCTGCTTAAGCCGATGTTTGCTTTGTTCTAAAATATTTTGTCCTCATGTATTTTGCCCAAAGATGATCATTTTCAATTAGCCTCCACCATCCTTTACAGTCCCAGGTGGTGGCCATATCCTGTAAAGTAATTATTCCTAGACCTGCTTCTGCTTTCGAATAATAGATGTCTCACCAATTTTTCCAGTGAATTTTTAACTTCCCATCTTTTTTCCCCCATAAAAAATTTGCCATTTGTGTTTCTAATTAATTTATGTATTTTTTCGGAGGGTGTATCACAGATAAAATATGTACCAGTGTACTTTGTAACACATGCGAGATTAATGTGATCCGTCCCCCAAAACCTAGTAAATCTTCTTTCCAGCCTGCTATTTTCTTCCTCATTTTATCTTGAAGTGGTATTAAATATTCCTCTCTAAATCTTCCTTCATAGATTGGGCACCCTAAGTAAGTTAACGCTCCCTTATTTTGTGAGTAGCCAGTTATGTTTTTAATTTTATTTATTACCTTTTCCGTAGCCTTTTTTGCCAGCATAAACTGGCATTTCTTTTTATTTACAACCTGTCATGTTTCTAATTCAAATAATTGTAATAACTCCATTAGATTCGTAATAGATTTTTTACTTGCATTTGTAAAAATTATTAGATCGTCAGCATAAGCCAGATAGCCTATTCGTGGAGTATTTTTTGGTTGTCTAAAAGGTATTATTTTCCCATCTGACATTCTTTTATTTAAATTGAGAATAAGCAGTTCTAAGTATATATCAAATAGTAAGGGGGATAACGGGTATCCCAGTCTTAGACTTTTTTTTTTGGTTTAAATTCCTCCCTTATATTACCATTTGTAATGATTCTAACGCAAACACTTGAAATACATCTATATATTAAAACAATGCATAATTCAGAAAACCCATACTTTCTCAAAACATAACAGAGAGTGTCCCATTCCACCCTATCGAATGCTTTAGACAAATCCAACTTGATTACTAGGTTATTACCTCTTGTTTTAGTTGAAATATCTTTCATCATTTCTGATGCTAACATTATATTTTCAATCATTAGTCTGTTTTTAATAAATCATGTTTGCTCTTGTGATATTATTAATGACAAAATATTACTTAATCTATTTTGAATTATTTTAGCCAAGATCTTATGAATCGCATTACATAAGCTTATTAGTCTGAAGTCTTCACATATCTGTGGAGCTTCTTTTTTGGGAATTAAAACTATAAACGAGTTTGCCCAAGCATTAGGAATATCTACTCCGGCAAAAAAACTAGCAATTGGTGTGACTAGATCATTCTTAATAATGGGCCAATTGAGCTGAAAAAAGTAATTATTCCAGCCATCTGGTCCCACTGCACTATCTTTATCAAGATTAAAGACTGCTATTTTTACCCCTTCTTCTTCTGAGATCTTTTCCATCGTTTGATTCTATTCTTTTGTAATGGAAGTCCCTACCTCTTGTATTAAAAGGTTCCCTTCTTGAGGCATCTGACCACACAAGTGGGATTTAAATAAGTCCTCAAAAAGGGCTCCGAGTTGCTTATCTTCTTCTATCCATGTTCCTTCTTTATTTTTTAAACCTTTAATTTTATTTTTCTGTGTTTTTATTTTACACTTATTATGAAAAAATTTAGTGTTTCTATCACCATCTTTTAACCATTTAATTTTTGCTCGTTGTTTCTAGTATATCTCCTCCATGTGTAATTTTAAACTCAATTCAGCTTTAGCCTTATTTAATACTTGTCTGATTGCTTCTTCATTTTTATTATCGTATTTTTTTTCTAGCTTTTCCACTTGTTCTTCTGCTTGTTTTATTTTCTGATTTATATTTCCAAAAACTTCCTTATTCCAAGATTTTAAATGTTTTTTTAGTCTATGTAACTTAATCATTAGGACCTACATCGGTTTCCCCTGTGCTAGTTCTGACCATGACTCTCTTACTAGTTTTTCAAATTCTATAAGTTTTCCCCATATATTTTGAAATTTAAAAGTACCTGTACCTCTTTTATTATTATGAATTGTTATGAGGAGTGGAGAGTGGTCTGAACAGGTTCTGTTTAAGTGTCTAAGCCATGTAGTCCCATGTGAGGCTACCTACTTAGCATTGCACATTACCCTGTCTAGCCTAGCCCAAATTGCTCCTCTTTCGCCAATTATTACACCAAGTGTAATTTGAACCTGTAAAGTCTATTTCCATCAAGTTGGAATTAAAGATTGCCTCATTAAATTGAGACATTGCTATTGTGTTCGGGGGTTTTCCTCCCTTCTTTTCCAAGGCACTTCTTATCACATTAAAATCTCTTCCTATAATCTAGGGAGAGTTTTTCACCGCTATTTCCTTCATTTTCTCCCATAAGACTAATCTAGATTTTTTATCATTTTTGGCATAAACTATCGATATTATGTCTTCTGATTTATTATTCATTTAAAAATGCACTATCTGTTATGTGTCTTTTAATATTTCAATATCTAAATAATTATGCCACATTATCCAGAGTTTACTGTTTAGGTTAGCAAATGAATTATTAAACCCTAATATTCTACTATATTTAACTATTTGTTCTTGCTGAGTCATAGGCTCTGCAATAACAACCAATGAAATCTTATGTGTTTTAATCAATCTTTTTAATCTATTTATCGAAGGGTTATTTGCCACCCCTCTAATGTTCCAATATATGTAACTATCCATTAAAACCTAATTTAGATTGTGATCTTGTTGTACATTTTGACTCATATGTTTTATCTAAATATTTCCTCATATTCCTAGCACTCTTGGGTGCAATTGATTGAAGTATTTTATTATATTTTTCTTGATTACCAAGTTGCATGGCCATTCTTTTTATGGCTTCCATAGATTGATCCCTAGTAAGTTTTTTACAATTCTCCTCATACATTGCTAGATCATCTTTCGCTTCTTCTAAATTACTTTCTTCCTTTGCTTCTATATTCCAAATGGGGGCAACTAAATACCTCCGATTCTTCTTCCGGGAAGTCAAGGAGGTCTTCATCTATCCAACTATAATCTTCTATTTTTTCCTTTAACACCCTTCTAAGTTTGTTTTTTCTACCTCTTTTTCCTACTAGCTTTCACCTCCTCCCATCCCTCTTCTTTATTTTCCTCATTTCTTATCTCTAAGCTTGGTTCTATATTACTTTTACCTTCTTCCATATCTACAAAATAACTCCCATTCTCCCTCCTATTCTCCTCTTCTTCCTCCTCTAAAGCTTGTATTTTTCCATGTTTCGGGCCCCCTTCCTCTCTCCTTATCCATTTCTCAACCCTTCTTCTTCTACCTTCCTACCATTGCATCTCTCCTGTATGTTCTGTTCCCATTTTGCACACATACATTTCGTGACCAAGTCTTTTACAGGTTAGGCAATAAGAGGGCAAGTTTTCGGGTATGGCAGTTTGCCAAAACCTCTCATTCTGCCCATCTTCGCCTTTGCCTATCCATATTCTGCTCAGGGGTTGTGTGAGGAGGTTGCACTCCACACAGACACGAGCCTTACTCGGCTGTATCATTGACATAGTGGCCTCATCTTGAATCAGTGGCTTGCCCAAACAAGAAGATATAGCATAGAGAGAATGGGCATTAAACAAATATATAGGGAGGTTCAGCAAAGAGAACCATACCGGGGCAAGGGATGCCTCCACCGTTGGACTGAAGTCCATCGTCCATTTTAGCACTCGCATGGGATAACCATTAACTTTCCAAACTCCTCTATGCCATAAATGATAGTAGTCTTCATTCGAAAAACACTGCAAAAAAACATGCTTTGCGTCATAATCTACCAGCTTAACCTTACCCATGAGCTTTAGAGAGGAGATAAATTGAAGAATGTCGCTCAGGCGAGGCCTGCCGTGGGAAAACTTTCCGATGAGCATGTGTTCATAAGGTGCCTGTAACTTCTTCATCTCTTCGGTTGAAAATATGATAACGGGCTGCTTTGTTATCAAGGCAAAAGACTTATTTTTTAAAAATAAGTCATTTGCTCCATTTTCAGCTTGAGAGGAGCTTGATTTGAGCAAAAATGGGAATTTTCTCTCTCTAGAAGTTGAGAGCATTTTTTGAAAAAAGCACTTTCCATCTATGTATTCATTTATCTATCTATCTATCTATATGGTATATGTATCTATATGTCTATCTTTTTTCTGTCTATGTGTTTATTAGTTTATCACTTTATTTATCTACATGTCTATATATCTATATATCTATCTAATTATCTTTCTATTTGTCTATTTATGTATATATCTATATGTCTATCTATCTATCTATTTGTCTATCTATCTATCTATGTATGTATCTATCTGTCTGTCTAGCTATCTATTTATCTCTCTATCTATATAACTTTTTTTCATTCTATCAATATATATGCTATATCTATCTATCTCTCTATCTATAAATCTATTTATCAGTTTATCTCTTTTTCTATCTTCTTGTTTATCTGTATATATTTCAAAGTGACAATCTTTCTATTTGTCTATATATGTATATCTCTATCTATCTTTCTATCTAACTATTTATCTATCTATTTATCTATATATGTATCTATATATCTGTCTACGTATCTATCTGTTTATCTAACTATATGTAAACTTGTCTATCTGTCTATCTATCTATCTATATGTCTATTTATCTATCTGTTATCTATCTATTTATCTATCTATCTTTCTATCTATATTATTTATCTGTCTATCTGTCTATCTATTTATCAGATTATCTTTTATCTTTCTACTTGTCTATCTGTCTATCTATCTATGTGACTATCTCTCTATCTATCTTTATGTGTATATGTCTATCTATCTATCTTTATAAATGTCTATCTATCTATTTGACTATATTTTGTATTGTCTATTTCTGTATATGTCTATCTATCATTCTTTAAATGTCTATCTGTCTATGTCTATCTACCATATCCATATATATATACATACATATATATATATATATATATATATCTAACTATTTGTAAATCTATCTTTCTATTTGTCTATTTTACTTTCTGTCTATTTTTCTGTCTGTCTGTCTACTGTTATTAGTCTATATGTGTATCTATTTTTCTTTCTGTTTGTCTGCCTATCTACATTTCTATGTATCTATCTATCCAATTATCTATATAGCTATCTATATATTTATCTATCTATCAGATCTATCTGTCTGTCTATCTCTCTTTCTGTCTATTTATCAATATTTCTTCCTATCTGTCAAGCTATCTATCTATCTGTCTATCTAATTAATTATCTATCTATATGTCTATCTGTCTATATGTTTATCTACCTATATGTCTGTCTGTCTACCTGTCTATCTACATTCTTTCTATTTGTCTATTAGTCTATCTTGCTATCTTTCAATCTCTATATCTTCCTATCAGTCTATCTGTCCATCTTTCTATTTGTCAATCTATCTTTCTTTCTGTTTTGTGTCTATTTGTCTATCTATCTATATGGTATATCTATTTATCGCTCTATTTGTATATCTATTTATCGGTTTATCTATTTATATATCTACTTTTCTAGCTGTCTATCTATATATATGTCTATCTACCTATCTGTCAATATATCTATCTGCCTATATGTCCATATAACTATCTTTCTATCTATCTATGTATATGTCTGTCTATCTATCTATCTATCTATCTTTCTATCTATCTGTCTATTTAAATATCTACCTAACTATTTATTTGTCTATTAATATATATATATATATATATATATATATATATATATCTATTTTTATATCTTTCAATCTATCTATTTGTCTATCAGCATATATATCTATTAGTCTATCTATCTATCTATTAATCTATCTATATGTTTATCAGTTTATATGTCTTTATGTCTTTCTATTAATCTATTAATCTATCTTTCTGACAATATGTCTATCTCTTTATTTTTGTCTCTCTATTTTGTCTATATGTCTATCTATCTATCTATCTTCTGTCTATGTATCTATCTGTCTATGTGTCTACCTATCTATCTGTCTATCTTTCTATCAGTCTATTTATCTAATTGTTAAACTATATTTATATCAATCTTCTATTTGTCTGTCTATTTACGTGTCTATTTGTATATCTATAGTTTTATCTATCTATCTATTTGTCAATATATCTATCTGTCTGTCTGTCTATCTATCATTAAATCTATCCATCTATCTGTTTATCTGACTTTTTGTCTATATATCTATCTTTCTCTCTATCTATCTATCTATTTAACTATCTGTCTATCTCTCTATCTCTCTATTTCACTATCTATTTATTGGTTTATCTCTTTATCTATCTACTTGTCTCTCTATCTATCTAATTATCTAACTATCTTTCTATCAATTTATTTGTATAAATGTATATCTATCTGTCTATATGTCTATCTGTCAATTTTTCTATTTTTCTATTTGTCTATTTATTTATCTATCAGTCTATTTGTTTATCTGTTTAATCATCTATCTTTCTATCTATCTGTCTGTTTATCTGTCTATCTATCTATATATCTATATGTCTACCTATCTCTCTCTCTCTCTATTTTTATGTCTCTCTATCAATCAATATATCAGTTTATCTGTATATCTGTCTATCAATATATTTGTCTATCTATCTTTGGTCTAACTGTCTACCTGTCTATCTATTGATCTGCCTTTTTATATATTTATCTATCTATCTATTTATATGTTTATCTGTCTATCTGTCTATCTGTCTATCTGTCTATCTGTCTATCTGTCTATCTATCTATCTCTTTATATATCTATCTTTCTATCTGTCTATATGTCTATCTATCATTTGTATATCTATCTATATGTATATCTGTCAATCAATCTATCTATCTATATGTTAATATATCTGTCTATCTATTTATTTATTTATCTATCTATCATTCTATTTATCTATATGTCTATTTAGCTATCTACCAATCATACTATCTGTATACCATTCTATTTGTCTTCAGTCTGTCTATCTTACTACTAATGATCTATTCATCAGTCTATCTTTTTATATGTCTATATGTCTATTTGTATATCTGTCTATCTGTCTATATGTCTATCTATAAATCTAGTTATCTACCTAAATGCCTATCTGTTTATTAGTCTATCTATTTATCTATCTTTTTGGCAATTTGTCTTTTTATCTATCAGTCTATGTCTATATGACTTTCTATAAATTTATCTATTTGTCTCTATGTCTATCTGTTTATCCGTCTATCTCTTTATGTGTCTATCTATGTATCTGTGTATCAATCTATCTACCTATATGTCTATTTTTCTATTTTTCTATTTTTCTATTTTTCTATTTATCTATATGTCTATCCGTGAATCTAGCTATCTACCTATATGCCTATTTGTTTATTTGGTGTATCTATTTATCTGTCTTTTTGGAAATCTATCTTTTTATCTATCAGTCTATGTCTATATGACTTTCTATCAATAAATATATCTGTCTATTTGTCTATTTGTCTATCTATCTGTAAATCTATCTATCTATATATCGGTCTATATTTTTATCTATCTATATGTCTATCTATCTGTCTATCTGTATATATATTTATCTATCTATATGTTTATCAATCTATATGTCTATCTGTCTATATGGTCTATCTATATATATATGTCTATCTATATATCTGTTTATCAATATATCTATCTATCAATATATCTGTCTATCTGTCTATTGGTCTATTTGTTTATCTCTACATCTATCTTCTGTATATTTATCTATCTATCTATCTATCTAACTGGATGGCTATCTATATGTCTATGTCTCTATCTATCTATCTTACTATCTATCTATCTATTTATATGTCTATCTGTCTTTCTGTCTATATGTCTCTCTATCTATCTATCTATTTGTATATCTATATATATGTATTTCTATCTATATATCTATTTGTCTATTTGTCTATCTATCTATCTATTAGTATATCTATCTGTCTATCTTTCTATCTGTCTATATGTCTAACTCTCTATTTGTCTATCTATCTATATGCTTATCTGTCTATATTTCTATCTTTCTATCTTTCTATCTATTTATCTATCTATATGACTATCTGTCTATCTATCTATCTATATGGTCTATCTATATATATGTCTATCTGTCTGTTTGTCTGGCTATCTATTTGTATATCTATCCATCCATCTATCTATCTATTTGAATATCAGTATATTTGTATATCTATCTTCTATCGATCTGACTATCTATCTTTCTATCTGTCTATCTGAGTTTCTATTTTATTGTCTTTTGTATATCTATCTATCTATCTATCTATCGATTTATATGTGTAATTGTCTTTCTTCCCATCTATCTATTTTTCTATCTTTCAATTTAACAACTATCTATCTATATAGTTATGGAATTATCTAACTTCCTATTTGTCTATTTTTCTATCTTTCTATCTAACTAACTATCTATCTGTCTGTCTATATGTCTATCTATTTATATGTTTATCTGTCTATATGTCTATTTGTCTTTCTGTTTATATGTCTGTCTATCTATCTGTATATCTATATATATGTCTTTTTATCTATATATATATATATCTGTTTATCTATCGATCTATCTGTCAATCTATCTATCTATCTATCTATTAGTATATCTATATGTCTATCTTTCTATCTTTCTATATGTCTAACTTTCTATTTGTCTATCTATCTATATGCTTATCTGTCTATAATTCTATATTTCTATCTTTCTATTTATTTATCTATCTATATGACTATCTATATATCTATCTATCTATATATATGGTCTATCTATATATATGTTTATATGTCTATTTATCTGTCTTTCTGTCTGTCTGTCTGGCTATCTATTTGTCTATCTATCCATCCATCTATTTGTCTATTTGAATATCAGTATATCTCTATATCTATCTTCAATCGATCTGACTATCTATCTCTCTATCTGTCTATCTGAGTTTCTATTTTATTGTCTTCTGTAAATATATCTATCTATCGATTTATATGTGTAATTGTCTTTCTTCCCATCTATCTATTTTTCTATCTTTCAATTTATCTATCTATCTATCTATATAGTTATGCAATTGTCTAACTTCCTATTTGTCTATTTTTCTATCTATCTATCTAACTAATTAACTATCTAAATGTCTATATGTCTATCTGTCTTTCTGTCTATATGTCTCTCTATCAATCAATATATTAGTTTATCTATATATCTGTCTATCTATATATTTGTCTATCTATCTTTGGTCTAACTGTCTATCTGTCTATTTGTCTATCTATTGATCTGCCTTTTTATATATTTATCTATCTATCTATTTATATATTTATCTGTCTATCTGTCTATCAATCTATCTATTTATATATCTATCTTTCTATCTGTCTATATGTCTATCTATCATTGGATATCTATCTATATGTATATTTGCCAATCAATCAATCATCTATCGATCTATATGTTAATATGTATATCTATCTATTTATTTATTTATCTATCTGTATATCTAACTATCTGACTATCATTCTATCTATCTATATGTCTATTTGGCTATCTACCAATCATACTATCTGTATATCATTCTATTTGTCTATCAGTCTGTCTATCTTACTACTAATGATCTATTCATCAGTCTATCTTTTTATCTGTCTATATGTCTATTTGTATATCTGTCTATATGTCTATATTTCTATCTATGAATCTAGTTATCTACCTATATGCCTATCTGTTTATTAGTCTATCTATTTATCTATCTTTTTGGCAATTTGTCTTTTTATCTATCAGTATATGTCTATATGACTTTCTATCAAATTATTTATTTCTCTATGTCTATCTACCTATCCGTCTATCTCTTTATGTGCCTATCTGTGTATCTGTGTATCAATTTATATGCTTATATGTCTATTTGTCTATTTTTCTATTTGTCTATATGTCCATCCGTGAATCTAGCTATCTACCTATATGCCTATCTGTTTATTTAGTGTATCTATTTATCTATCTTTTTGGCAATCTAGTCTTTTTATCTATTAGGTCTATGTCTATATGACTTTTATATCAATAATATTATCTGTCTATTTGTCCTATCTATCTATCTATCTATCTGTATATCTATCTGTATATCTTTCTATCTATATAATTGGGTCTATATTTCTATCTATTTATATGTCTATCTATCATTTATCTATCTGGGTATATATATATTTATCTATCTATATGTCTATCAATCTATCTGTCTATCTAGCTATATGTTCTATCTATATATATGTCATATCTATATATCTGTCTATCAATATATCTATCTATCTGTCTATTTGTCTATTTGGCTAGCTCTTTCATCGGTCTTCTGTATATTTAGTATATCTATCTAACTATCTATCCCTATCTGGCTGGTTGTCTATATGTCTATTGTCTAGCTATCTATCTATCTATCTATGCTTCCTTTCTATCTCATATGTCTGTCTATCTATCTATATGTATATCTATATATATGTCTTTCTATCTATATATCTATTCTGTTTATCTATCTGTCTATCAATTAGTATATCTATCTCTCTATCTTTCTATCTATATATATGTCTAACTCTCTATTTGTCTATATATCTATATTCTTATCTGTCTATATTTCTATATTTCTATCTTTCTATCTATTTATCTATCTATATGACTATCTATCTATCTATCTATATGGTCTATCTATATATATGTCTATCTGTCTATTTATCTATTTTTCTGTCTGTCTGGCTATCTATTTGTCTATCTATCCATCCGTCTATATGTCTATTTGAATATCAGTATATCTCTATATCTATCTTCTATCGATCTAACTATCTATCTTTCTATCTGTTTATCTGAGTTTCTATTTTATTGTATTCTGTATATCTATCTATCTATCGATTTATATGTGTAATTGTCTTTATTCCCATCTATCTATTTTTCTATCTTTCAATTTAACTATCTATCTATCTACATAGTTATGTAATTGTCTAACTTCCTATTTATCTATTTTTCTATCTTTCTTCTAACTAACTAACTAACTAACTGTCTATATGTCTATCTGTCTATCTATCTTTCTATCTATATGTCTGTCTATCTATCTATCTGTATATCTATATATATGACTTTCTATCTATATATCTATCTGTCTATCTGTCTATCTGTCTATCTTGTCTATCTATTAGTCTATCTATTAGTCTATCTATCTATTAGTATATCTATTCTGTCTATCTTTCTATCTGTCTATATGTCTAACTCTCTATTTGTCTATCTATCTATATGCTTATCTGTCTATATTTTTATATTTCTATCTTTCTATCTATATATCTATCTATATGACTATCTATCTATCTATCTATCTATATGGTCTATCTATATATATGTCTATTTGTCTATTTATCTATCTGTCTGTCTGTCTACCTATCTATTTGTCTATCTATCTATCCGTCTAACTGTCTAATTGAATATCAGTATATCTCTATATCTATATTCTATCGATCTGACTATCTATCTTTCTATCTGTCTATATGAGTTTCTATTTTATTGTCTTCTGTATATCTATCTATCTATCGATTTATATGTGTAATTGTCTTTCTTACCATCTTTCTATTTTTCTATCTTTCAATTTAACTATCTATCTATATAGTTATGTAATTGTCTAACATCCTATTTGTCTATTTTTCTATCTATCTAACTATCTATCTATCTCTTTATATGTATATCTGTCTATATGTCTATCTGTCTATATGTCTATCTATCTCTCTATGTATCTACATATATATATCTTTCTATATATCTATCTAACTGTCTATCTAGCTATCTAATTATTAGGATATCTATCTGTATATCTTTCTATCTGTCTATAAGTCTAACTCTCTATTTTTCTATCTATGTATATGCTTATCTGTATATATTTTTATATATCTATCTTTCTATCTATTTATCTATCTATATGACTATCTGTATATCTATTTATCTATCTATATGGTCTATCTATATATATGTCTATTTGTCTATTTAT
>JAREIK010013801.1:0-48386 GCA_029783825.1 Sapria himalayana | reverse complement strand
ATTAAAAACAAAAAATTATTATATAATAATATAATTTGCTTTGTTTCTAAATCATTATTGGTTTTATAATTATATTTTAATTGATATCTTTCTAATTAATAATAGATTATTAATTTATTTTTGATCATTATTAGAATATTTATCAATAAAATTGTTTATTTTGAATTTATATGATATATAAATAATGATTATTATAACTAAAAATTGAATTTACTTTTAAAAAATATTTTAAAATTATCATATTTTCAAAGTTATAACCTTTGAAAATATGAAAAAATAAAAAAATATATATATTTTTTGATATTTCATTGTTTAAATAAAACCTATAAACCACTAAAAGCCCTAAACGCTTAAATCAATAACTTCTATATCTCTAAAACCCTAAATAATAAATAATAATCTTTATAAACCAGTAACCCTAAATAATAAATAATAAATCTCAAAATTATTTTTTAATTATAATTTTAAATATTCATTTTAATTATTTATTTGTTTATTTTTATATAAATATTAATTAAAAAATAAATTATGAGTTAGAAAAATATAATTTATATAAATTATATTTCATTAAAATGAAAAATAATTTAATTTAAAAGAAAAAAATTTTTCAAAACAACAAATTATCATATAGTAATATATTTTGTTTTCTTCTGAATCATTTTTATATAGTTATATATTTTTCATCAAATATTATAATTTAGTAATATATTTTGATTTGATTTTGAATTATTGTGTTATGAAAATATATTTTAATTATTATTTATATTTTTAATAATTGTTTATTAATTTTATTTATGATAATTATTATAATATCTATCATTATAATTATTTATATTGAATTTATATGATATATAATTAGTAAGATTAATATAATTATACATAGTATTCACATTTCAAAAAATTTTTAAAATTATTTTATTTTTAAAGGTTATAACCTTTGAAAATAAGAAAAAATCTAAAATTTTTTTTTTAATTTTATTATATAAATAAAACCTATTAACCACTAAATGCCTAAAAACATAAATTGATAAACTCCTAAATGACAAAACTCCAAAATAATCAAACCATTAAACTGGTATACCACATATAATAAATCATAAATCTCATTTTAATTTGTATTCATTATAATTTTAAATATTCATTTTAATTATTTATTAGTTTATAATTTATAGAAATATTAATTACAAAATAAATAATGAGTTAGAAAAATATAATTTTAATAATTTATTTTAATCGAAAAAATATATAAGCTTATAAAAAGAAGTACAAATTTAAAAACAAAAAAGTATTATTTAGTAAAATATTTTACTTTGATTTTGAATCATTATATATAGTTTTTGCAATTATATTTTAATTGTTATCAATCTTATTAATAAAATTTTATCAATTCATTATTTGATCATTTTTATAATATATAACAATAAAATTACTTATATTCAATTTAAATGTCTTATAATTATTAAGATTATTATAACTAAATATTATATTACATTTGAAAAAAATTTAAAAATTATTATAAGTTCAAAGGTTATAACCTTCAAAAATAATAAAAAATCACAATAATAATGCTCGCCAGTCAAAGGTACAACACTTTTCTTCACAAGACTTTTTTTCAACTGTTCAACTTCAACATAATTATTTGATGCATTGTCAACAGTAATGCACATCAACTTTCTCAAACACCATTGATTCATACAAACTCAATAGCATTTCTAATATTAACTCCAGAATGACTTTTAATTACACAGAAGTTCAAAAGCCTTTTATGCATATTCCATTAAGAATCAATGAAATGAATAGACAAATATTTATAAGTCAAATTTTGAATGCTAGTCCAAGTGTCGGTAGTCAATGAAACTCTACAACAATGAGATGATATGCTATCAAATAATTTCTTCTTTTCCTTCACAAACAAATAAAAACAATCCCTCAGTGTGGGGTGCTTAGATGGAATTATAAATTGAGGCACACTAACTTCACAAACATTTTAAATTCATCCCTCTCAACAAAACAAAAAGTCAATTCATCTTTTATAATCATTTTCACCAAAGCCTCCCTAACTAGTTGTTGATCAAATTGCAAACAAGTTAATTTGTTATCCTCTAAACTAGTACCTTTAGTGAAACTCAACAAAGATTGTGACTTGTCTTTACCTTTGTGAGCTTCTATTAATTCTTTTTTGTGTGGACATTTTTTACAAGTCTTTCTCAAGTATTTCCATAAACTAGAAGTACCTTGATCACTTTTTGCCAAGTATTCTTTCCTACACCATATACAAGCTATCCTACCAGTTTCATTTCCCTCTAAATCAACTAATGTCTCATAAGTTTCCCAAACAGAAAACATATACTTTTTATGAGCTTGAGGTTCTGATGTACCTTGACTTTCTTTTACAATTGGAATTGAAGAACTTGCCGTAACAATAGCAGGGTTCGTGAAAAAATAATGATTGGATTTACCAGTACTTTGATCATTTGAGATGTGATCATCTTCAATTTATTATATTTTTCATTTACCGCTGGATTGTGACATCAGCATTTGCATTAATTAATATGATATGTTAAGCATAAATACATATAAATATTTCAAACAAGCAAGCTCTACAAAACTGACTGTAACATATCCAGCACACTGATTCGGCCGAACCACAACACCACAACCAATACTCAACAAAACTGACTGAGACACATAATAATATTAATTAATCACTCAATTCTCGTTATAAAAACAAACCAAAATGTTGGTGGTATCTGAGACACGGAGGAGGCAACCAGAAATGCGACAGACAAGGGCTGGACCTAATTGAACATGGCTGGAACGATGTGAGGGGGGGGCTGGAACTCGTTGGAATAGCAATAGGTGCGTCGGAATTGGATGGGCAGAAGCGGAATTGGTGGCATCTTCATGTTATATATATATATATTTGGTTCTACTATTGGTTTTTTAGGATGGGACGGTTCTCGGGATGGATATTGCTTAAGATCCGGAACCATCCCAAAAGAAAAAATACGTGATAGAATGGGACGACAAAAGTCAAAGTCAACGGATTTTGTCAATCCCGATTCTTTCGGGACAAGACTTCCGGTCGGGTTGCGAATCTCCGAGTCCCATGAGCAACCCTACTGGCTACATGTAAAGTTAAATCAGAAAACTCCTAAACCTTGTAATGCCTAAATACATAAACCATTAAACCGCTAATTACAACTTAATAATTAATAAATCTAATTTTTATTGCGATTTATTATATTTTTAAATATTCATTTTAATTATTTATTAGTGTATTTATTTTGAAATTTTTTTACAAAATAAATTATGAGGGGGACAAATATAATTTAAATAATATATTATTAATCTAATAAAAATATACGCTTATAAAAGATGTATAAATTTAAAAATTAAAAATTATTATGTAGTAATATAAGTTACTTTAATTTTGAATCAATTTGGGTTTTATAAATATTTTTTAATTATTATCTATCTTAATATTAATAGTTAATAAATTTAATTTTTGATCATTATATAATATCTATCAATAAAATTATTTATATTGAATTTATATGATATATAATTATTAATATTATTATAACAAAATATTGTATTAAAATTTTAAAAAATTTTAAATATTATTATATTTTCAAATGTTATAACCTATGAAAATGATAAAAAATAATAGAAATTTTTTTGTTATTTTATTTTTTTAAATAAAACCCATAAACCACTAAAAGCCTAAAAACATAAATCGCTAAACTCCTAACGACAAAACCTCTAAATACTTAAACCATTAAACTGGTATATATTAATAATTAATCATAAATCTGATTTTAATTTTTATTGAGTTTAATTTTAAATTTTTATTTTTAATATTTATCAATTTATTTTATAGAAATATTAATTACAAAATAAATAATTAGTGAGACAAATCTAATTTAAATTAAATTGGTATCCCTAAATAATAAATAATAAATCTCATTTTTTTTTCATTATAATTTTAAATATTCATTTAAATTATTTATTTGTTTATTTATATATAAATATTAATTACAAAATAAATTGAGTTAGAAAATATAATATGTATAAATTATTTTTCATCAAAAAATAATAAATAAACTTTTTAAAAGAAAAAAAATTTCAAAACAAAAAATTATTATATAGTAATATATTTTGCTTTTCTTCTGAATCATTTAAGGTTTTGTAATTATATTTTAATTGGTATCTATCTTATTAATTATAGATTATTAATTTATCTTTTGATTATTATTAGAATATTTATCAATAAAAATGTTTATATTGAATTTATAAGATTTATAAATAAAATGATTATTATGACTAAATAAAACCTATACACCACTAAATGCCTAAAAACATAAATGCCTAAACTACAAAATCTCGATACCCATATACTGATAATCCTTTAAACTGGTATACACTAAATAATAATTAATAAATCTCATTTATATTTGTTTTCATTATAATTTTAAAAAATCATTTTGATTGTTTAGTTTTTTAGTTATATATATATATATTAATTATAAAATAAATTATGAGTTAAAAATATAATTTATTAAAAATATTTTTCATCAAAAAATAGATAAGCTTATAAAAATCATAAAAATTTAAAAACTAATAATTATTATTTAGTTATATATTTTGTTTTTCTTTTGAATCATTTTAAGTTTTGATATTATTTTTTAAGTAATATCAATCTTATTCATAATAGATTTTTAATTTATTTTTTGATAATTATTAGAATATCTATCAATAAAATTGTTTATATTGAATTTATATGATATATAATTATTATGATTATTATAAATATATATTGTATTCACTTTTGAAAAGAAATATAAAAATTATTATATTTTCAAAGGTTATAACCTTAAAAAATTAGAAAAAATAATAAAAATAAATTTTTTGTTATTTCATTTTTAAAATAAAACCTATAGATCATTAAATGTTTACTTACTTAAATCAGTAAGCTCATAGTCCCCGAAACACCTAAATACATAAACCTTTTAACATATATATACAACTTAATAAATAATAAATCTTATTTTTAGTTGTATTTATTATAATTTTAAATATTCATTTTAATTATTTATAGTTTAATTTTTTTGAAAAATTAATTACAAAATAAATATTGAGTGAGACAAATATTATTTAAATAATTTATTTTTAATCAATAAAAAATATAAGCTTATAAAAAGAAGGAAATATTTGAAAATTAAATATTATTATTTAGTAATATATTTTGATTTGATTTTGAATCATTTTGTGTTATGTAAATATATTTTAATTAATATTTATATTATTAATAAAAGTTTATTAATTTAATTTTTGATCATTATTATACTATATATCATTAAAATTGTTTATATTGAATTTATATGATATATAATTAGTAAGATTAATATAATTATACATGGTATTCACATTTCAAAAAATTTTAAAGATTATTTTATTTTTAAAGGTTATATAAATACATACTATAAACCACTAAATGCATACTCCTAAACTTTTAAAGGTTATTTTTAAAGATTATTTTAAAGATTAATATAATTAGTAAGATTAAAATTGTTTATATTGAAAATCAGATAAAATCAAAAAAAACTTTTTTGTTATTTTTATTATATAAATACATACTATAAACCACTAAATGCCTAAAAACATAAATTGCTAAACTCCTAATCGACAAAACTCCTAAATTAACAATCCATTAAACCGGTATACCATATATAATAAATCATTAATCTCATTTTAATTTGTATTCATAATAATTTTAAATATTCATTTTATTATTTATTAGTTTATTTTTTATAGAAATATTAATTCCAAAATAAATAATGAGTGAGATATATATAATTTTAATAATTTATTTTTAATCAAAAAATAAATATAAGCTTATAAAAAGAAGTAAAAATTTTAAAAAAAAAATTATCATTTAATAATATATTTTATTTATTTTGAAATATTATAGGTTTTGCATTTATATTTTTATTACTATCAATCTTATTAATAATAGTTTATTAATTTATTTTTTGATCATTATTATATAATATATCAATAAAATTACTAATATTAAATTTAAATGTCATATAACTATTAAGATTATTATAACTAAATATAATTTTTACATTTGAAAAAAATTTAAAAATTATTATATTTTCAAAGGTTATAACCTTCAAAAATGATAAAAAATCACAAAAATAATTTTTTTATTATTTTATTATTTAAATAAAATTTATAAACCACTAAATGCCTAATCATTTAAATATCTAGACTCCTTAACCCCAAAACCCCCTAAATACTTAAACCATTAATCCTATATAACATAAATAATAAATAATAAATTTCATTTTTATTTGTATTCAATATAATTTTAAATATTCATTTTAATTATTATTTTAGTTTATTTTTATAGAAATATTAATTTCAAAATAAATAATGAGTGAGACATATAATTTAAATATATTACTTTTTATGAAAATAAAATAAGCTTATACAAATAAATAAAATTTCAAAAATATTAAATTTTATTTAGTAATATAATTTACTTTGATTTTGAATTATTTTTGGTTCTACATATATATATTTTAATTAATATCTATCTTATTAATAATAGTTTATTAATTTATTTTTCGATCTTTATAATAATATATATTAATACAATTTTTTATATTAAATTTACATCAAATATAATTAGTAAGATTATTATAACAAACTATTGCATTCAAATTTTAGAAAGATTTAAAAATTATTATATTTTTAATGGTAATAACCTTTGAAAATCACGAAAATTCATAAAAATAAATTTTTTGTTATTTCATTGATTAAATTAAACCTATAAACACCTAAATATGCAAACATATAAATCAATAAACTCCTTAACCCAAAAACCACAAAAAACTTTAACCATTAATTATGTATACCCTAAATAATAAATCATAATTTTTTTTATTAGTATTCATTATAATTTTAAATATTCATTTTAATTATTTATCAATTTATTTTGATAGAAATATTAATTACAAAATAAATTATTAGTTAGACCGAGATAATTTAAATAATTTATTTTTCATCAAAAAAATATATATTTTTATAAAATGAGGCAAAATGATCAAATAATATATTAATAAACTATTATTAATAAGATTGATTGCAATTAAAATATAATTGCAAAACCTTTATATAATGATTCAAAATCAAAGTAAAATATATTACTAAATAATAATTTTTTGTTTTTAAATTTTTACTTCTTTATATAAGCTTTTTTTTGATTAAAAATAAATTATTAAAATTATATTTGTCTCTCTCAGTATTTATTTTGTGATTAATATTTCTATAAAAAATAAACTAATAGAGAATTAAATTGAATATTAAAAATTATAATGAATACAAATTAAAATGAGATTTAAGATTTATTATATATGGTTTACCGGTTTAATGCTTTGATTATTTAAGAGTTTTGTCGTTTAGGAATTTACCAATTTATGATTTTAGGTGTTTAGTGGTTTATATGATTTATTTATATAATAAAAATTTAAAATTCTATTTTTGATTTTTTTCAGATTTTCAAAGGTTATAACATTTGAAAATAAAATAATTTTTAAAATTTTTTTAAATGTGAATACTATGTATAATTATATTAATCTTACTTATTATATATCATATAAATTCAATATAAACAATTTTAATGATAGATATTATAATAATGATCAAAAATTAAATTAATAAACTATTATAAATAATATAAATATTAATTAAAATATATTTACATAACACAAAATGATTCAAAATCAAATCAAAATATATTACTAAATAATACTATTTAATTTTTAAAAATTTACTTTTTTTATAAGTTTATATTTTTTTATTAAAATAAATTATTTAAATTATATTTGTCTCACTCGAAATTTATTTTGTAATTAATATTTCTATAAAATTAAATTATAAATAATTAAAATGATTATTTAAAATTATAATAAATAGAAATACAAATGAGATTTAATATTTATTAAGTAGTATATAGCTATTAAACGGTTTATGTATTTAGGGGTTTCGGGATTTATTAGCTTGCTGTTTAAGTAAGTAAGAATTTAATGATCTATAGGTTTTATTTAAAAAATGAAATAACAAAAATTTATTTTTATTATTTTTTTCTCATTTTTTAGGATGATAACCTTTGAAAATATAATAAATTTTAAATTTTTTTAAATGTGAATACAATATTTAGTTGTAATAATCATTGTATTTATATATCAAATAAATTCAATATAAATAATTTTATTGATAAATATTCTAATAATGATCAAAAAATAAATTAATAATCTATTATTAATAAGATAGACATCAATTAAAATATAATTAAAAAACCTAAAATGATTTATAAGAAACGCAAAATATATAACTATAAAATAATTTTTTGTTTTGAAATTTTTTTTCTTTTAAAAAGTTTATCAACAATTTTTTTAATGAAAAATAATTTATATAAATTATATTTGTCTAACTCAATTTATTTTGTAATTAATATTTGTATATAAATAAACAAATAAATAATTAAAATGAATATTTAAAATTATAATGAAAAAAAATGAGATTTATTATTTATTATTCAGGGATACCGATTTACTTTAAATTAGATTTGTCTCACTAATAATTTATTTTGTAATTATTATTTCTATAAAATAAATTGATAAATAATTAAAATAAAAATTTAAAATTATACTTAATAAAAATTTAAATGAGATTTATGATTTATTATTAATGTATATCAGTTTAATGATTTAACTATTTAGAGGTTTTGTCGTTAGGAGTTTAGCGATTTATGTTTTTAGTCTTTTAGTGGTTTATATGTTTTATTTAAAAAAATAAAATTACAAAAGAAATTTCTATAATTTTTTATCATTTTCATAAGTTATAACATTTGAAAATATAATAATATTTAAAATTTTTTGAAATTTTAATACAATATTTTGTGATAATAATATTAATAAATATATATCATATAAATTTAATATAAATAATTTTATTGATAGATATTATAATAATGATCAAAAATTAAATTTATAAACTTTTAATATAAGATAGATATTAATTAAAAAATATTTACAAAACACAAATTGATTCAAAATTAAAGTAACTTATATTACTTGATAATAATTTTTAATTTTTAAATTTATGCTTATTTTATAAGCATATATTTTTATTAGATAAATAATAAATTATTTAAATTATATTTGTCCAACTCATAATTTATTATGTTATAAATATTTTTAAATAAATACACTAATAAATAATTAAAATGAATATTTAAAAATATAAAAAATAGTAATAAAAATTAGATTTATTAATTATTAAGTAGTATTTAGCGGTTTAATGGTTTATGTATTTAGGAATTACGGTATTTAGGAGTTTACTGATTTAACTTTATATGCATTTAGTAGGGCTACTCACGGGAGTCGGAGATTCACGACCCGACCCAAAGTCTTATCCCAGAAAGAATCGGGACTGAGAAAAATACGTTGACTTTGACTTTTTCCATCCCGTTCTGTCACGTATTTTTTATTTTTGGATGGTTCCAGATCTTAAGCAATATCCATCCTGAGAATCTTCCCGTCCTAAAAACCCGATACTAGAATCAGGAGAATATATATATATATATATAACATGAAGATGCCACCAATTCCATTGCTGCCCATCCAATTCCAACCCACCTATTGCTATTCCTATGAGTTCCAAGCCACCTCACGCTGTTCTAGCCGTGCTCAGTTAGGTCCAGCCCTTGTCCGTCACACTTCTGCTTGCCTCCACCATGTCTCATATGCCACCGGCCTTTTATTTTGTTTTTCTGATGAGAATTGAGTGATTAATTATTAATATTAAATGTCTTAGTCAGTTTTGTGGAGTATTGATTGTGGTGTTGTGGTTGGGTCGATTGAGTGGGCTGAATGTGTTACAGTTAGTTTTGTAGAGCTTGCTTGTTTGAAATATTTATATGTATATATGCTTAACATATCATATTAATTAATGGCAATGCAAATGGCACAATCCAGCGGTAAATGAAAAATACAATAAATTGAAAATGATCACATCTCAAATGATCAAAGTACTGGTAAATCTAATCATCATCCTTTGAGGAATGCTCCTATTGTTTCGGCAGGTTCTTCAATTCGAATTATAAAAGAAAGTGAATGTACATCTGAACCTCAAGCTCATAAAAAGTATAAGTATGCTGTTTGGGAAACTTATGAGATATTAGTTGATTCAGAGGGAATTGAAACTGGTAGGGCAGCTTGTATATGGTGTAGGAAAGAATAATTGGCAAAAAGTGATCAAGGTATTCGGGTTTATGGAAATACTTGAGAGAGACTTGAAGGAAATTTCTACACAAAAAAAGAATTAATAGAAGCTCAGAAAGGTAAAGACAAGTCACAATCTCTGTTGAGTTTCACTAAAGGTACTAGTTCAGAGGATAACAAATTAACTTGTTGGTAATTTGATCAACAACTATTTTGGGAGGCTTTGGTGAAAATGATCATAAAAGATGAATTGCCTTTATGTTTTGTTGAGAGGGATGAGTTCAAGGAGTTTTGTGAAGTTAGTGTGACTCAATTTAAAATTCCATCTAGGCACTCTACACCAAGAGATTGTGTTTCTTTGTTTGTGAAGGAAAAGAAGAAATTATTTGATAGCATATCATCTCAATGTTGTAGAGTTTCATTGACTACCGACACTTGGACTAGCGTTCAAAATTTATCTTATATATGTTTGACTGTTCATTTAATTGATTCTCAATGGAATATGCATAAAAGGCTTCTGAACTTTTGTGTAATTAAAAGTCATTCCGGATTTAATATTAGAAATGCTATTGAGTTTTGCATGAATGAATGGGGTTTGAGAAAGTTGATCTGAATTACTATTGACAATACAACAAATAATGATGTTGCAGTTGAACAATTGAAAAAAAAGCTTATGAAGAAAAGTGTTGTACCTTTGAGAGGCGAGCATTTTCATATTAGATGTTGTGCTCATATCATAAACTTAATTGTCAGAGATGGCATTGTAGTAGTTGAGGGTGCTATTCAAAAAATTAGAGGTGTGGTGAAATATGTGAGGAGCTGTCCTAAAAGATTAGATATGTTTAAGTTATGTGTTGAAGAAGCAAACTTGACATATTGATCTTCATTGCAATTAGATTGTCCTACAAGATGGAATTCAACTTATTTGATGCTACAAACTGATATAAAATATCAAAAAGAATTTGATAAGTTGGAGGACAAAGTCAAAAATTTTTTGAAAGAGTTTGATTCAAACGTTCCAACTGAGAGAGACTGAACAAATGCCAAAATTTTACCTCGTTTCTTGAAAACTTTTAATGAGGTAACTTGTAAATTTTCTAGCTCATACTATTCTACCTCTAGTGTTTATTTTCCTGAGATTATTCTAATTTTGAAAAAAAAATTGAGCTTTGTGAAAATATTAGAGATACAATGGTGTCTAAAATGGGTATGAAAATGAGGCATAAATTCAACAAATATTGGGTTTCTCTTCAGTCAACAAATATTATGCTTTTTGTAGCAGTAGTATTGGATCATAGATATAAGCTCAAATATCTCAAGGGTAAATACACTTAGTATTATGGAGATGAATTGGTTAAAAATTTGGTGAAAAAGGGTATAAATGCTTTAAATAACTTGATGGATGATTATAAAGATTTAAATGAAGATGAATCAAAAGAAGATGATTTCTCTTCTACTGTGTTGAAGAAAAATGATGATTTCTTTGATGGTAGTGATACATATGTTGCTGATTTTTTTTGTCGAATTGGAGAAAGAACAAGAAGTTGGAGCTTTGGAAAAGTTGGATAGGTACTTGGAGGACAAACTTGAAAAAAAATAGAATTGATTTTGATCTTCTAAACTGGTGGAAGGCAAATGAGGTTAGGTATCCTTCTTTGGCAAATGTAGCAAAGGATGTTTATGCTATCCAAGCATCTAATGTGGCCTAGGAATCTACATTTAGCACTGGGAGGAGAACTTTAGATAAATTTATGAGTTCTTTCACACCAATTATAGCAGAAGTTCTCATATGTCTACATGATTGGTTGAGAAGCTAAAACAAACCTATTGAAATTGAATAATTAGTTCAAGACCTTTATTAAAATGAATCAGGTTAGTATACAAATCTTGTAAATTTTAATTTCACTTTTACTTATTTTATTCATTCAATTCAATAAAAATATGGTTCAATTACAATTTTTAGAGGGGTCACAAGATCCAAATATTCTTCCAATATAGTTGGCCAACTAAATTTGGAATGGGCGTATTAAATTTTATAAGGTAATATTTTGTTTTTTTATTACTCTTTCATCTTAGAAATTTATGTCTACATGATTAACATGTTTTCATCTTTGGTTGTCCTTCTACAGTGGAGGAAGAAAAGGGAGGAGTTGTAGAAGAGATAATTATTTGGGTTTAAATTTTCATTGCTGTTATGGGACAGACCTTTGAAATTATTATTATCATGGTTGTTATTAGTTGTATTTTTATTGTTATATTAAGCTGCCTTATTTTAGTAATTACTTAAGTAGTAATTGCTGCTACCAATGTTTGTGGTCATCTTTAGCTATTCTTTAATATCTTAAGTAATTATTTAAAAAATATATTATTGCTATTATGGTTAACTTTCACTCGGCCGAACAAAGCCAACTTGTGACAAAACAAAGAACCAAATTAAGCACACAACTCGTTCCCATTCTATTTAACATTTATATCCTTTTCTGCACGTCAATGATTTTGACAAGGTAATGGAACTCGTTTGCAGTATTTAGCCTATTTGACAAAACAAAATTGTCCAAATTTGAGTTTGAAAGATACATAACTAAGTAATGATAAATGGTACTACAAAAGGTTTCGACATGAACTAACTTGGCTAGTATGAAGAAAATAAATTAAAAAAAATGTCTGAAATCTGTCCCGTCTCGAGACCATTTTCTCCTAGCCAAAATCCCCGATCTACGTCCATTCTCGTCCTGATATTTTCAACCTATGGGACGGGTCTGGATCTTCAAAAAAAAATCTCCGAACTATGGGAAGGGACTGGAGATTTGTAATCCCCATCCCATCCCGTCCCATGAGCACCCCTAGCATTTAGTGGTTTATAGGTATTATTTAAAAAATAAAATAAAAAAAAATTATTTTTATTATTTTTTGATATTTTCAAACGTTATAACCTTTGAAAATATAATAATTTTTAAATTTTTTTCAAATGTGAAAACAATATTTAGTTATACTAATCATTATATTTATATATTATATAAATTCAATATAAACAATTTTATTGATAAATATTCTAATAATAATCAAAAAATAAATTAATAATCTATTAATAATAAGATAGATATTAATTAAAATATAATTTCAAACCTTAAAATGATTCAGATGCAAAGAAAAATATATTACTATATAATAATTTTTTGTTTTTGAATTTTTTATTCTTTTAATAAATTTAAGTATATTTTTTATGGAAAATAATTTATATAAATTATATTTGTCTAACTCATAATTTATTTTGTAATTAATATTTATATATAAATAAACAAATAATTAATTAAAATGAATATTTAAAATTCTAATAAAAAAGAATGCGATTTATTATTTATTATTTATTATTTAGGCATACCGGTTTACTTTAAATTAGATCCATCTCACTAATTATTTATTTTCTAATTAATATTTCTATAAAAATAAACTTATAAATAATTAATATGGAAATTTAAAATTATACCAAATAAAAATTAAAATGAGATTTAATTTATTAATAATGTATACCAGTTTAATAGTTTAAGTATTTAGAGGTTTTGCCATTAGGAGTTTAGCGATTTATGTTTTTAGGCATTTAGTGGTTTATAGGTTTTATATAAAAAAATAAAATAACAAAAAAAATTTCTATAATTTATTATCATCATCATAGGTTACAACCTTTGAAAATATAATAAAATTTATATTTTTTTGAAATGTGAATACAATATTTAGTTTTAATAATATTAAAATTTATATATCATATAAATTAAATATAAACAATATTTTTGATAGATAATATAATAATGATCAAAAATTAAATTAATAAACTTTTAATAAAAAGATAGATATTAATTAAAAAATATTTATGAAACCCAAATTGATTCAAAATTATAGTAAAATATATTACTGGATAATAATTTTAAATTTTTAAATTTCTACTTCTTTTATTACGTTTATGTTTTTTATTAAAAATAAAGTAATTCAATTATATATGTCGCACTTATAATTTATTTTGTAATGCATATTTCTATAAAAATAAACTTATAAATAATTAAAATGAATATTTAAAATTATAATAAATAGAAATAAAAATTACATTTATTAATTATTAAGTAATATATAGGAGTTTAATGGTTTATGTATTTTAGGCATTACGTGGTTTAGAAGTTTACTGATTTAACTGTGTATGCATTTAGTGGTTTATAAGTTTTATTTAAGATAAAAAATAAACAAAAATTATTTTTATTATTTTTTGATATTTTCAAAGGTTATAACCTTTGTAAATATAATAATTTTTAAATTTTTTTCAAAAGTGAATAAATATTTATTTATAATAATCATAATAATTATATATCATATAAATTCAATATAAACAATTTTATTGATATATATTCTAATAATTATCAAAAAATAAATTAAAAATCTATTATCAATAAGATTGATATTACATAAAATATAATATTAAAACCTAAAATGATTCAGAAGCAAAGCAAAATATATTACTTAATATTAATTATTTGTTTTTAAATTTTTATTATTTTTATAAGCTTATCTATTTTTTGATGAAAAATAATTCTTATAAGTTATATTTTTAACTCATAATTTATTTTATAATAAATATATATATATAGAGAAAAAAATAAAGAATCAAAATGAATTTTTTAAATTATATTTAAAACAAATAAAAATAAGATTTATTAATTATTATTTAGGGTCAACCCGTTTAAACGATTATCTGTATAGCGGTATCGGGATTTTGTAGTTTAGTGATTTAAGTATTTAAACATTTAATGATTTATAGGTTTTATTTAAACAAAGAAATAATAAAAAAAAATTTTTTTTTCACATGTTCAAAGGTTATTTCATTTGAAAATATAATAATTTTAAAATTTTTTTTAAAGTGAATACAATATTTAGTTATAATAATTATTAAATCTATATATCATATAAATTAAATATAAATATTTTTATTGATAAATATTTTAATAATGATCAAAAAATAAATTAATAATTTATTATTAATAAGTTAAATATCAATTAAAATATAATTACAAAACCTAAAATGATTCAGAAATAAAATAAAATATATTACTTTATAATAATTTTTTGTTTTTAATTTTTTTCTTCTTTTAATAAGTTTATCTATATTTTTTTGTTTAAAAATAATTTATATAAAATGAATATTTAGAATATAAGTATTTAGAATAATTTATTTTGTAATTAATATTTATATTAAAATAAACAAAATACATAATTAAAATGAATATTTAAAATTATAATGAAAAAAATAAAAATGAGATTTATTATATATTATTTAGAATATACCTTTTTAAAAAATTTATTTATTTAGGGTTTTCGAGATTTAGAAGTTATTGATATAAGTATTTAGGCATTTAATGGTTTATAAGTTTTATTTAAACAATGATATAACAAAAAATTTATTTTTGTCATTTTTTCTCATTTTTGAAAATTATAACCTTTGAAAATATATCAATTTTTAAATTTTTTTTATATGTGAATACTATATTTAGTTATGATAATCTTATTAATTATATATCATGTTAATTTAATATAAACAATTATATTGATAGATATTATATTAATGATCAAAAAATAAATTAATAAACTATTATTAATAAGATAGATATTTTTTAAAATATATTTGCAAAACATAAATTTATTCAAAATCAAAGTAACATATAATTGTAAATAATAATTTTTTTGATGTTTTGCTTCTTTTTATAAGTATATATTTTTTGTTATAAAAAGTAAATTATAAAAATTATATTTGTCTTCCACATAATTTATTTTTAATTTATAATTCTATAAAAAAAACTAATAAATAATTAAAATGAATATTTAAAATTATAATGAATACAAATAAAATTTAGATTTATTATTTATTATTCAGGATATAGTAATTTAATGGTTTAAGTATTTAGATGTTTTGTGGTTTAGTGATTTAAGTGTTTAGGACTTTAGTGATTTATAGTTTTTATTTAAAGAAAAAAAAATTAAATTTTTTGATTTTTTTTAATTTTGAAGGTTATAAATTTGAAAATATATTAATTTTTATTTTTTAAAAATTTTAATATAATATTTAGTTATAATAATCTTAATAATTATATATAATGTAAACTCAATATAAATAATTTTTTTAATAGATATTATAATAATGATCAATAAAAAATTAATAAACTATTATTAATAAGAATGATATAAATTAAAATATAATTGCAAAAACTAAAATGATTCAAAATCAAAATAAAATATATTACAAAATAATAAATTTTTGTTATTAAAATTTTGCCTCTTTTTATAAGCATATATTTTTTATTTGATAAAAAATAAATTATTTAAAATAGATATGTCTCAATAATAATTTATTTTGTAATTAATATTTTTATAAAAATAAACTGATAAATAATTAAAATAAAAATTTAAATTTACTCTTAATAAAAATTAAAATGAGATTTATGATTTATTATTAATGTATACAAATTTAATAGTTTACGAATTTAGAAGTTTTGTCGTTTAGGAGTTTAGCGATTTATGTTTTTAGGTATTTAGTGGTTTATAGGTTTTATTTAAACAATAAAGTAACAAAAAAAAATTTATGTAATTTTTTGTCATTTTCATAGGTTATATAACCTTTGAAAATATAATAATATTTAAAATTTTTTGAAATGTGAATACAATATTTAGTTATAATAATTTTAATAAATATATATCATATAAATTCAATATAAACAATTTTATTGATAGATATTATAATAATGATCAAAAATTAAATTAATAAACTATTAATAATAAGTTATATATTAATTAAAAAATATTTACAAAACCCAAATTGTTTCAAAATTAAAGTAAAATATATTACTGGATAATAATGTTTAATTTTTAAATTTTTACTTCTTTTATAATCGTATATTTTTTTATTAAAAATATTATTAATTAAATTATATTTGTCACACTCATACATTATTTTGTAATACATATTTCTATAAAAATAAACTAATAAATAATTAAAATGAATATTTAAAATTATAATAAATAGAATAAAAATTAGATTTATTAATTATTAAGTAGTATATAGTAATTTAATGGTTTATGTATTTAGGCATTACGTGGTTTAGGAGTTTACTAATTTAACTGTATATGCATTTAGTGGTTTATAGTTTTTATTTAAGAATAAAAATAAAATTATTTTTATTATTTTTAGATATTTTCAAAGGTTATAACCTTTGAAAATCAAGAAAATTCATAAAAATAAATATTTTGTTATTTCATTGATTAAATAAAACCTATAAACACCTAAATGTGTAAACATATAAATCAATAAACACATTAACCCCAAACCCACAATAAACTTAAACCATTAAATAGGTATACCCTAAATAATTAATCATAAATCTCATTTTTATTAGTATTCATTATAATTTTATATATACATTTTAATTATTTATTAGTTTATTTTTATATAAAAATAAATTAAAAAATAAATTAATAGTGAGACAAATATAATTTAAAAAATTTATTTTTCATCAAAAAATATATATGCTTATAACAAATCTAATTTTTATTTCAATTTATTATTATTTTAAATATTCATTTTAATTATTTATAAGTTTATTTTATAGAAATATTTATTACAAAATAAATTATGAGTACGACAAATATAATTTAAATAATTTATTTTTAATCAAAAAAATATATATACGCTTATAAAAGAAGTAAAATTTCAAAAATTAAAAATTATTATTCAGTATTATTTTTTACTTTAATTTTGAATCAATCTGGGTTTTGTAAATATTTTTTAATTAATATCAATCTTATTAATAATAGTTTATTATTTTAATTTTTGATTATTATTATAATATCAATCATTAAAATTATTTATATTGAATTTATACGATATATAATAAGTAAGATTAATATAATTATACGTAGTATTCACATTTCAAAAAATTTTAAATATTATTATATTTTCAAAGTTTATAACCTATGAAAATTAAAAAAAATTAAAATTTTTTTTTGTAATTTTATTGTTTAAATAAAACCTATAAACCACTAAATGCCTAAAAACATAAATTTCTAAACTTTTAAATGACAAAACCTCTAAATACTTAAACAATTAAACTGGTATACATTAATAATAAATCATAAATATATTTTTAATTTTTACTCAGTTTAATTTTAAAATTTTTTTTAATTATTTATCAGTTTATTTTATAGAAATATTAATTACAAAATAAATTATTAGTTATATAGATCTAATTTAAATTAAACCGGTATACCCTAAATAATAAATAATAAATAATAAATAATAAATAATAAAACTCATTTTTTTTTCATTATAATTTTAAATATTCATTTTAATTATTTATTTGTATATTTGTATATTTGTATATAATTATTAATTACAAAATAAATTATGAGTTAGACAAATATAATTTATATACATTATTTTTCATCAAAAAATTATAAATAAACTTTTAAAAAGAAAAAAAAAATTAAAACAAAAAATTATTATATAGTAATCTATTTTCCTTTTCTTCTGAATCATTTTAATATTTGTAATTATATTTTAAATGATATCTATTTTATTAATAATAGATTATTAATTTATGTTTTGAATATTATTAGAATATTTATCAATAATTATGTTTTTATTGAATCTATATGATATATAAATATAATGATTATTATGACTAAATATTATATTCACTTTTGTAAAAAATTTTAAAATTATTATATTTTCAGAGGTTATAAACTATGAAATTGTGAAAAAATAAAAATAATATTTTTTTTATTATTTCATTATTTAAATAAAACCTATACACCACTAAATGCCTAAACACTTAAATGACTAAACTACAAAATTCCGATACCCCTATATAAATAATCCTTTAAACTGGCATACACTAAAAAATAATTAATAAATCTCATTTTTAATTTGTTTTCATTATAATTTTAAAAAATCATTATTAATGTTTAGTTTTTTATTTAAATATATATATTAATTATAAAATAAATTGTGAGTTAAAAATATAATTTATAAAAATTATTTTTCATCAAAAAATATATAAGCTTATAAAAAGAATTAAAATTTAAAAACAAATAATTAATATTAAGTAATATATTTTGCTATGCATTTAAATCATTTTAGGTTTTGATTTTATATTTTAAGTAATATCAATCTTATTCATAATATATTTTAAATTTATTTTTTGATAATTATTAGAATATCTATCAATAAAATTGTTTATATTGAATTTATATGATATATAATTATTATGATTATTACAAATATATATTGTTTTCACTTTTGAAAAGAAATTTAAAAATTATTATATTTTCAAAGGTTAAAACCTAAAAAAATGAGAAAAATTAATAAAAATAAATTTTTTGTTATATCATTTTTAAAATAAAACCTACAGATCATTTAAAGCTTACTTAATTTAATCAGTAAGCTCATAGACCCCGAAACCCCTAAATACATAAACCTTTTCACAGCTATATAATACATAATAAATAATAAATCTCATTTTTATTTCTATTTATTATATTTTATATATTCATTTTAATTATTTATAGTTAATTTTTTAGAAAAATTAATTACAAAATAAATTTCGAGTGAGGCAAATATATTTAAATAATTTATTTTTAAGAAATAATAAATATAAGCTTATAAAAAGAAGGAAATATTTGAAAATTAAATATTATTATTTAGTAATATATTTTGATTTGATTTTGAATCATTTTGTGTTATGTAAATATATTTTAATTAATATTTATATTATTATTAATAGTTTATTAATTTAATTTTTGATATTTTTTATACTATATACATTAAAATTGTTTATATTGAATTAATATGATATATTATTAGTAAGACTAATATAATTATACATGGTATTCACATTTCAAAGAATTTTAAAAATTCTTTTATTTTTAAAGTTTATTACATTTTAAAATCAGATAAAATCAAAATTCTTTTTTTATTTTTATTATATAAATACAAACTATAAACTACTAAATGCAAAAAAATACAAATATCTAAACTCCTAAACGACAAAACCCCTAAATTAATAATCCATTAAACCGATATACCATATATAATAAATCATAAATCTCATTTTAATTTGTATTCATTATAATTTTAAATATTCATTTTAATTATTTATTAGTTTATTTTTTAGAGAAATATTAATTGCAAATTAAATAAAGAATGAGACAAATATAATTTTAATAATTTATTTTTAATCAAAAAATAAATATAAGTTATAAAAAGAAGTAAAAATTTAAAAACAAAAATTTATAATTTAGTAATATATTTTACTTTGATTTTGAATCATTATAGGTTATGCATTTATATTTTAATTGCTATCAATCTTATTAATAATAGTTTATTAATTTATTTTTTGATCATTATTATAATATCTATCAATAAAATTACTTATATTGAATTTAAATGTCTTATAATTTTTACGATTATTATAACAAAATTCTATATTTACATTTGAAATAAATTTAAAAATTATTGTATTTTCAAAGGTTAACCTTGAAAAATGATAAAAAATCACAAAAATATTTTTTTTATGATTTTATTATTTAAATAAAATTTATAAACCACTAAATGCCTAATCATTTAAATATCTATACTCCTTAACTACAAAACCCCCTAAATACTTAAACCATTATACCTATATAACCTAAATAATAAATAATAAATTTCATTTTTATTTGTATTCATTATAATTTTAAATATTCATTTTAATTATTTTTTAGTTTATTATTATAGAAAAATTAATTACAAAATAAATAATGAGTGAGAAATTAATTTAAATACATTATTTTTTATGAAAAAAAATAAAGTTTATAAAAATAAACAAAATTTCAAAAATTTAAAATTTTATTTAGTAATATAATTTACTTTGATTGTGAATTATTTTGAGATCTGCAAATATATTTTAATTAATATCTATCTTATTAATAATAGATTATTAATTTATTTTTCGATCATTATAATAATATATATTAATAAAATTTTTTATATTATTTTTACATCAAATATAATTATTAAGATTATTATAACTAAGTATTGCATTAATATTTTAGAAAGATTAAAAAATTATTATATTTTCAAGGGTAATAACCCTTGAAAATCACGAAAATTCATAAAAATAATTTTTTTGTTATTTCATTTATTAAATAAAACCTATAAACACCAAAATGTGCAAACATATAAATCAATGAACTCCTTAACCCCAAAACCACAAAAAACATAAACCATTAAATAGGTATACCCTAAATAATAAATAATAAATCTCTTTTTATTAGTATTCATTATAATTTTAAATATTCATTATAATTATTTATCAATTTATTTTTATACAAATATTAATTACAAAATAAATTATTAGTGAGACAGATATAATTTAAATAATTTATTTTTCATCAAAAAAATATAATTGCTTATAAAATGAGGCAAAATTTTTAAAATAAAAAATTATTATTTAGTAATATATGTTATTTTGATTTTGAATCATTTTAGATTCTACAATTATATTTTAATTTATATCATTCTTATTAATACTAGTTTATTAATTTATTTATTGATCATTATTATAATATCTATTAATAAAATTATTTATATTTAGTTTACATTATATATAATTATTAAAATTATTATAACTAAATATTATATTCACATTTGAAAAAATTTAAAATTATTATATTTTCAAATGTTACAACCTTCAAAAATAAAAAAAAAATTCAAAAAATTAAATTTTTTGTTTTTTAATTCTTTAGATAATAACTATAAATAACTAAAGGTCTAAACACTTAAATCACTAAACTCCTATACCCAAAAACACCTAAATACTTAAACCATTAAACCGGTATATCCTGAATATTAAATAATAAATTCTCAATTTTATTTGTATTCATTATAATTTTAAATAATTATTTTAATTATTTATTACTTTATTATTATAGAATTATAAATTACAAAATAAATTATGAGCAAGACAAATTAATTTAATAAATTTATTTATAATAACAAAAATATAAAGTTATAAAAAAAGCAAAACATTAAAAAAATTATTATTAAGTAATATATTTTACTTTGATTTTGAATAAATTTAGATTTTGCCAATATATTTTAAATAATAACTATCTTATTAATAATAGTTTATTAAATTATTTTTTGATCATTATTATAATATCTAGCGATGTAATTATTTATATTGAATTTAAATGACTTTTAATTATTAAGATTATTATAACTAAATATTTTATTTACATTTGAAATAAATTTAAAAATTATTATATTTTCAAAGGTAATAACCTTCAAAAATTAAAAAAAAATAATAAAAATAAATTTTTTGTTATATCAATGTTTAAATAAAACTTATAAACCACTAAATTCCTAAACACTTAAACCTATAAACTACTAAACACAAAAGCCCCTAAATACATAAAACTTTAAACTCGTAAACATTAAATATTATTTAAATAATTTATTAAAATATTAATTTCAAAAAAAAATAATGAGTGATACAAATATAATTTAAATAATTTAATTTTCATCAAAAAAATATAAGCTTATAAAAAGAAGCAAAAACTTAAAAAAAAACTTATTATTTAGAAATAAATTTTAGTTGGATTTTGAATATTTTTAGGTTTTACAATAATATTTTAACTTAATATCTATCATATTAATAATAGCATATTAATTTATTTTTTGATAATTGATATCATATCTATCATTAAAATTGTTTATATTTTGTTTATATTATATATAATTATAATGATTATTATTAATAAATATTGTATTCACATTTTAAAAAAATTTAAAATTATTATATTTCGAAAGGTTGTAAACTTTGAAAATGCGAGAAAATATCAAAAATAATTTTTTTCGTTATTTCATTGTTTAAATAAAACTATAAACCACTAAATGCCAAAAAACATAAATCGCTAAAGTCATAAATGAAAAAACCTCTAAATACTTAAAATATTAAACTGGTATACATTAATAATAAATCATAAATCTCATTTTAATTTTTATTCATTATAATTTTAAATTTTTATTTTAATTATTTATCAGTTTATTTTTATAAAAATATTAATTACAAAATAAATTATTAGTGAGATAGATCTTATTTAAATTATACTGTCATACCTAAAATAATAAAGAATAAATCTCAATATTATTTTTTTTATTATAATTTTAAATATTCATTTTAATTAATTTATTTGTTTATTTTTATATAAATATTAATTCAAAAATAAATTATGAGTTAGACAAATATAATTTATATAAATTAATTATCATCAACAAAATATGAATAAACTTTTTAAAAGAAAAAATATTTCAAAACAACAAATTATTATATAGTAATATATTTTGATTTCTTCTGAATCATTTTAGTGTTTTTTATTATATTTTAATTGATATCTATCTTATTAATAATATATTATTAACTTATTTTTTGATCATTTTTAGAATATTTATTAATAATATTGTTTATATTGAATTTATATGATATAAAATATAATGATTATTATAACTAAATATTGAATTCACATTTGAAAAAAATTTAAAAATTATTATATTTTCAAATGTTATAACCTTTGAAAATATTAAAAAATAATAAAAATAAATATTTTGTTATTTTAATTTTTAAATAAAACCTATAAACCACTAAATGCATACACAATAAAATCATTAAACTTTTAAGGCCCGTAATGCCTAAATACATAAACCATTAAACTGCTATATACAACTTAATAATTAAGAAATCTAATTTTTATTTCAATTTATTATTATTTTAAATATTCATTTTAATTATTTATGTGTTTATTTTATAGAAATATTTATTACAAAATAAATTATGAGTGCGACAAATATAATTAAAATAATTTATTTTTAATCAAAAAAAAATATTTACGCTTATAAAAGAAGTAAAATTTTAAAATTTAAAAATTATTATCCAATAATATTTTTTACTTTAATTTTGAATCATTTTGGGTTTGGTAAATCTTTTTTAATTAATATCTATCTTATTATTAATAGTTTATTAATTTAATTTTTGATCATTATTATAATTCTATCAATAAAATTGTTTATATTGAATTTATATGATATATAATTATTAAAATTATTATAACTAAATATTGTATTCACATTTGAAAAAATTTTAAATATTATTATATTTTCAAAGGTTAAAACCTATGAAAATTAGAGGTGTCACCCGGGGTGGGCCAGCATGGCCCGGAACGAGGCACAATACGGTTCAGCCATGCCTGGGCCGGCCCGTCACAGAAAAAATTCTGTGCCCGGGCCCGTGTCGTGCCGGTTAAGGCATGAGCCGTGTCGTGCCGTGCCTGGCCCATGCCATGCCGTGCCTGACCCGGCACGGTTCGGCCCGCGACACGGCACACCGGCACGGGTTTGTCCCGTGCCGGGTGTCCCATTTGCCTGACCCCACGATGTCCCCTCCCGCAAAAAAACTGCGGGTCGGGTCTGATTCAACTCGACCCGCGGTCCCCCCGAATCCTGACCCGGCCGTGCCGTGCCATGCACGGCCCGGCAGGGAAGCACGATCGTGGCGTAAAAAAACGGGCCGGGCCGGCCCGTCCCTGCCCGTTTGACACCTCTAATGAAAATGACAAAAAATTACAAATTTTTTTTTGTAATTTTATTGTTTAAATAAAACCTATAAACGACTAAATGCCTAAAAAGATAAATCGCTAAACTCCTAAACGACAAAACTTCTAAATATGTAAACTATTAAATTGGTATACATTAATAATAAATCATAAATCTCATTTTAATTTTTATTAAGTGTAATTTTAAATTTTTATTTTAATTATTTATCAGTTTATTTTTATAGAAATATTAATTTTAAAATAAATTATTAGTGAGACAGATCTATTTTAAATAATTTATTTTTCATCAATAAAATATATATCCTTATAAAAAGGGGCAAAATTTTAAAAACAAAAATTTATAATTTAGTTATATATTTTATTTTTATTTTGAATAATTTTAGATTTTGTAATTATATTTTAATTTATATCATTCTTATTAATAATAGTTTATTAATTTTTTATTGATCATTATTATAATATCTATTCATAAAATTATTTATATTGAGTTTACATTATATATAATTATTAAGATTATTATTACTGAATATTATATTCACATTTAAAAAAAACTAAAAATTATTATAATTTCAAAGGTTATAACATTCAAAAATTAAAAAAAATCAAAAAATTAAATTTATTATTTTTTAATTCTTAAAATAAAAACTATAAATCACTAAAGGCCTAAACACGTAAATCATTAAACCCCAAAACACCTAAATAATTAAACCATTAAACAAGTATATCCTGAATAATAAATAATAAATCTCAATTTTATTTGTATTAATTATAATTTTAAATATTCATTTTAATTATTTATTAGTTTTGTTTTATAGAATTATAAATTAAAAATAAATTATGTGGAAAACAAATATAATTTTAATAATTTACTTTTAATAACAAAAAATATATACTAATAAAAAGAAGCAAAACATCAAAAAAATTATTATTTACTATTATATTTTACTTTGATTTTGAATAAATTTAAGTTTTGCAAATATATTTTAAAAAATATCTATCATTTAATAATAGTTTATTAATTTATTTTTTGATCATTAATATAATATCTATCAATATACTTGTTTATATTAAATTAACATGATATATAATTATTAAGATTATCATAAGTAAATATAGTATTCACACATAAAAAAATTTAAAAATTGTTTTATTTTCAAAGTTTATAACCATCAAAAATGAGAAAAAATAACAAAAATAATTTTTTTTTATTTTTTTTTTATATAAAACCTATAAACCACTAAATGAGTAAATACTAAAATGACTAAACTCCAAAACCTCGAAGCCCATAAATACTTAAAACATTAAATTAGTATAGTCAAAATAATAAATCATAAATCTTAGTATTATTAGTATTCATTATAATTTTAAATATTCATTTTAATTATTTATCAGTTTATTTTTATAGAAATATTAATTACAAAATAAATGATTAGTGCGACATATATAATTTAAAATATTTATTTTTAATCAAAAAAATGCTGATAAAAAGAGGCAAAATTTTAAAAATAAAAAATTATAATTTAATAATATATCTTATTTTGATTTTGAATCATTTTAGATTTTACAATTATAATTTAATTTATATCATTCTCAAAAATACAAGTTTATTAATTTATTTTTTGATCATTATTATACTATCCAGCAATATAATTATTTATATTTAATTTAAATGAATTATACTTATGAAGATTATTATAAATAAATATTATATTTACATTTGAAAAAAATTTAAAAATTATTATATTTTCAAAGTATATAATATTCAAAAATTAGAAAAAATAATAAAAATAAATTTTTTGCTATATCATTGTTTAAATAAAACTTATAAACCATTAAATGCCTAAATACTTATATCAATAACTTCTAAATCTCGAAAACCCTAAATAGATAAAATTTTTAAAAATGTATATTCTAAATAATATATAATAAATCTCATTTTTATTTTTTTCATTATAATTTTAAATATTCATTTTAATTATGTATTTTGTTTATTTTAATATAAATATTAATTACAAAATAAATTATAAGTTAGACAAATATAATTTATATAAATTATCTTTAAACAAAAAAATATAGATAAACTTATTAAAAGAAGAAAAAAATTAAAAACAAAAAATTATTATAAAGTAATATATTTTATTTTATTTCTGAATCATTTTAGGTTTTGTAATTATATTTTAATTGATATCTAACTTATTAATAATAAATTATTAATTTATTTTTTGATCATTATTAGAATATTTATCAATAAAAATATTTATATTTAATTTATATGATATATAGATTTAATAATTATTATAACTAAATATTGTATTCACTTTTGAAAAAAATTTTAAAATTATTATATTTTCAAATGAAATAACCTTTGAACATGTGAAAAAAAAAATTTTTTTATTATTTCTTTGTTTAAATAAAACCTATAAATCATTAAATGCCTAAATACTTAAATCACTAAACTAGAAAATTCAAAAACACCTAAATAATTAAACCATTAAACTCGTATATCCTGAATAATAAATAATAAATCTCAATTTTATTTGTATTCATTATAATTTTAAATAATTATTTTAATTATTTATTAGTTTATTATTATAGAATTATAAATTAAAAAATAAATTATGAGTAAGACAAATTAATTCAAATAATGTATTTATAATAACAATAATATAAAGTTATAAAAAAGCAAAACATTAAAAAAATTATTAGTAAGTAATATATTTTACTTTGATTTTGAATAAATTTAGATTTTGCAAATATATTTTAAATAATATCTATTATATTAATAATAGTTTATTAAATTTTTTTGATCATTATTATAATATCTAGCAATGTAATTATTTATATTGAATTTAAATGACATATAATTAAGAAAATTATTATAACTAAATATTATATTTACATTAGTAAAAATTTTAAAAATTATTATATTTTCAAAGGTTATAACCTTCAAAAATTAAATAAAAAAAAATAAATTTGTTGTTAAATCATTGTTTAAATAAATGTTATTAACAACTAAATGCCTAAACACTTAAACATCTAAATTCCTAAACACAAAAGCCCCTAAATACTTAAACCTTTAAACTCGTAAACCTTAAATATAATTTAAATAATTTATTAAAATATTAATTACAAAATAAATTATGAGTGATACTAATATAATTTAAATAATTTATTTTTCATCAAAAAAAAAATATAAGATTATAAAAAGAAGCAAAAACTAAAAAACATAAATTTTTATTTAGTAATAAACTTACTTGGATTTTGAATAATTTTAGGTTTTGCAATTATATTTTAATTTATATCTATCATAATAATAATAACATATTAATTTATTTTGTGATAATTGATATCATATCTATCAATACAATTATTTATATTTAGTTTATATTATATATAATTATAATGATTATTATTACTAAATATTGTATTTACAATCTTAAAAAATTTTAAAATTATTATATTGTCAAAGGTTATAACCATTGAAAATGTGAAAAAATATCAAAAATAATTTATTTGTTATTTCATTATTTAAATAAAATCTATAAATGACTAAATGCCTAAATACTTAAATGAATAACTTCTAAATCTCGAAAACCCTAAATACATAATTTTTTTAATTAGATATGTCCTAAATAATAAACAATAAATCTCATTTTTATTTTGTTCATTATAATTTTAAATATTCATTTTAATTATTTATTTGTTTATTTTTATATAAATATTAATTACAAAATAAATTATGAGTTAGACAATTATAATTTATATAAATTATTTTTCATCAAAAAAATATAGATAAACTTATTAAATTTAAAAAAAATTAAAAACAAAAAATTATTATATAATAATATAATTTACTTTGCATCTGAATCATTATTGGTTTTGTAAATAAATTTAATTGATATCTATCTTATTAATAATAGATTAATAATATAATTTTTGATCATTATTAGAATATTTATCAATAAAATTGTTTATATTGAATTTATATGATATTTAAATATAATGATTATTATAACTAAATATTGATTTCACTTTTGAAAAAACTTTTAAAATTATTATATTTTCAAAGTTATAACCTTTGAAAATGTGAAAAATAAAAAAAAATATTTTTTTTGATATTTCATTGTTTAAATAAATCCTATAAATCACTAAATGCCTAAACAATTAGTTTTGATAATATTAATAATTATATATCATATAAATTCAATATAAACAAATATATTGATAGATATTATATTAATAATCAAAAATAAATTAATAAACTCTTATAAATAAGATAGATATTATTTAAAATATATTTGCAAAAGCTAAATTTATTCAAACTCAAAGTAAAATAAATTACTAAATAATAATATTTTTGATGTTTTGCTTCTTTTTATATGTTTATATTTTTTGTTCTTAAAAGTTTATAATTTAAATTATATTTGTCTTCCACATAATATATTTTGTAATTTATAATTCTATAAAAAGAAACTATAAAATAATTAAAATGAATATTTAAAATTATAAATAATACAAATAAAAGTGAGATTAATTATTTATTATCTAGGATATACAGTTTTAATGGTTTGGGTATTTAGGTGTTTTGGGGTTTAGTGATTTAAGTGTTTATACCTTTACTGATTTATAGTTTTTATTTAAAGAATGAAAAAACAAAAATTTAATTTATTGTTTTTTTTAAAAATTTTTGAAGGTTATAAACTTTGAAAATATAATAATTTTTAATTTTTTTAAATGTGAATATAATATTTAGTTATAATAATCTTAATAAATATATATAATGTAAACTCAATATAAATAATTTTATTAATAGATATTTTAATAATGATCAATAAATAATTAATAAACAATTATTAAAAAAATGATATAAATTAAAATATAAATGCAAAATCTAAAATGATACAAAATCAAAATAAAATATTTACTAAATAATAAATTTTTGTTTTTAAAATTGCGCCTATTTTTATAAGCTTTTTTTTTAATGAAATATAAATTATTTAAATTATATCTATCTCACTAATAATTTATTTTGTATTTATATTTCTATAAAAATAAACTAAAAAATAATTAAAATAAAAATTTAAAATTATTCTTAATAAAGATAAATTGAGATTTATGATTTTATATTAATGTATACCAGTTTAATGGTTTTGAAATTTAAAATTTTCTGAAATGTCAATGCAACATTTAGTTATAATATTATTAATAATCATACATCATATAAATTCAATATAAACAATTTTATTGATAGTTATTAAATAATGATCAAAAATTAAATTAATAAACTTCTTTTATATATTAAAAAACTAAATTCAATAACAATTTAGTTATAATATTGATATTCATAAAAAATATTTACAAAACCCAAATTCATTCAAAATTAAAGTAAAATATATTACTGAATAATAATTTTTAATTTATAAATTTTACTTCTTTTATAAGCGTATATATATTTTTTGATTAAAATAAATTATTTAAATTATATTTGTCTTACTCATAATTTATTTTGTAATAAATATTTCTATAAATACAAACTAATAAATAATTAAATTAATATTTAAAATTATAATAAATAAAAATAAAAATTAAATTTATTAATTATTATGTATTATCTAGTGGTTTAATGGTTTATGTATTTAGTTATTACAGGATTTAGAAGTATACTGATTTAATTGTGCATGCATTTAGTGTTTTATAGGTTTTATTCAAAAAATAAAATAACAAATAATTTATTTTTATTATTTTAGGATATTTTCAAAGGTTATAACCTTTGAAAATATAATTATTTTAAATTTTTTTCATAAGCGAATTCAATATTTAGTTATAATAATCATATATATATATATATATATCATATAAATTCAATATAAACAATTTTAGTGATTAATATACTAATAATGATCAAAAATTAATTATTAATCTATTATAAATAAGATAGATATCAATTAAAATATAATTACAAAACATAAAATGATTCATAAGCAAACCAAAATATATTACTATATAATAATTTTTTGTTTTGTAATTTTTTTTTATTTTAAAATGTTTATCTATATTTTTTTGATTAAAAATAATTTACATAAGTTATATTTGTCTAACTCATAATTTATTTTGTAATTAATATTTATATAAAAATAAACAAATAAATAATTAAAATGAATATTTAAAATTATAATGGAAAAAAATGAGATTTATTATTTATTATTTATTATTTAGGGTATACCGGTTTAATTTAAATTATATCTATCTCACTAATAATTTATTTTGTAATTAATATTTCTATAAAAATAAATGATAAAAAATTAAATAAAATTTAAAATTATACTGAAAAAAATTAAAATGAGATTTATGATTTATTATTAATGTATACCAATTTAATAGTTTAAGTATTTAAAGGTTTTGTCATATAGGTGTTTAGCGATTCATGTTTTTACGTATCTAGTGGTTTATAGGTTTTATTTAATCAATAAAATAACAAAAAAAAATTGTAATTTTTTCTCATTTTCATAGGTTATAACCTTTGAAAATATTATAATATTTAAAATTATTTGAAATGGGAATACAATATTTCGTTATAATAATTTTAATAATTATATATCATATAAATTTAATATAAACAATTTTATTGATAGATATTATAATAATGATCAAAAATTAGATTAATAAACTATTAATAATAAGATAGATATTAATTAAAAAATATTTACAAAACCCAAATTGATTCAAAATTAAAGTAAAAAATATTATTGTATAATAATTTTTAATTTTTAAATTTTTATTTCTTTATAAGCGTATATATATTTTTTATTAAAATTAAATTATTTAAATTATATTTGTCACACTCATAATTTTATTTGTAATAAAAATTTATATAAAATAAACTAATAAATAATTAAAATGAATATTTAAAATTATAATAAATTGAAATAAAATTAGATTTCTTAATTATTAAGTAGTACATAGTGGTTTAGTGGTTTATGTATTTAGGCATTACGGGCTTTAGAGTTTACTAATTTAATCTGTGTATGCATTTACTGATTTATAGGTTTTATTTAAAAATTAAAATTACAAAATATTTATTTTTAGTATTTTTTTATATTTTCAAAGGTATAACCTTTGAAAATATAATAATTTTTAAATTTTTTTCAAATGTGAATTCAATATTTAGTTATAATAATCATTATATTATATATCATATATTTTCAATATAAACAATATTATTGATAAATATTCTAATAATGATCAAAAAATAAATTAATAATCTATTATTAATAAGATAGATATCAATTAAAATATAATTACAAAATATATAATTATTCAAAAGCAAAGCAAATTATATTACTATATATAATTTTTTGTTTTTAATTTTTTTTTCTTTTGATAAGTTTATCTATATTTTTTTATGAAAAATAATTTATATAAATTATATTTGTCTAACTTATAATTTATTTTTTAATTAATATTTATATAAAAAAAACAAATAAATATTTAAAATTATAACGGAGAAAAAATGAGATTTATTCTTTATTATTTAGGGTATATCAGTTTAATTTAAATTATATCTTGTCTCACTAATAATTTATTTGTAATTAATATTTCAATAAAAATAAAGTGATAAATAATTAAAATAAAATTTAAAATTATACTAAATAAAAATTAAATGAGATTTATGAATTATTATTAATGTATACTAGTTTAATATTTTAAGTATTTAAAGGTTTTGTCATTTAGGACTTTAGCGATTTATGTTTTTAGGCTTTTAGTGGTTTTAATGGATTGTTTAAACAATGAAATAACAAAAAAAAATTATTTTTGATATTTTTTCACAATTGCAAAGGTTATAACCTTAGACAATATAATAATTTTAAAATTTTTAAAAATGTGAATACAATATTTAGTAATAATAATCATTATAATTATATATAATAAAAACTAAATATAAACAATTTTATTCATAGGTATGATATCGATAATCAAAAAATAAATTATTATGTTATTATTATTATGATGGATATAAATTAAAATATAATTGCAAAACCTAAAATTATTCAAAATCCAAGTAAAATTTATTACTAAATAATAATTTTATTTTAGTTTATGCTTCTTTTTATAAGCTTATATATTTTTTTTGATGAAAAATAAATTATTTAAATATATTTGTATCACTTTTATTTATTTCGTAATTAATATTTTATAAATTATTTAAATTTATTTAAGGTTTACAAGTTTAAACGTTTAAGTATTTAGAGAATTTTGTGTTTAGGAATTTAGATGTTTAAGTGTTTGGGCATTTAGTGGTTTATAAGTTTTATTAAAACAATGATATAACAAAAAATATATTTATATAATTTTTCTAAATTTTAAAATATAATAATTTTTAATTTTTTTCAAAAGTAAATATATATTGATTTATAATAATCTTCAGAATTATAATTCATTTAAATTAATATAAATAATTATATTGCTATATATTTAATTATGATCAAAAAATATATTATAATAACTATAATTAATAAAATAGTTATTATTTAAAAAGTATTTGCAAAATTCTAAATTTATTCAAATCAAAATAAAATATTTTACTAATAATAATTAATTATAATTATATTTATCTACTCTAATTTATTTGTGTAATTTATAATTTTATAATAATAAACTACAATAATAAAATAATATTTAAAATTATAATGAATACAAATACAATATAGATTTTATTATATTATTCATGATATATCGATTTAATGGTTTAAGTATTAGGTTGTTTTGTGGTTTAGGAGTTTAGTGATATAATTGTTTATACCTTAATGATTTATAGTTGTTTTAAAGAATGAAAAACAACAAATTTAATTTTTGATTTTTTTTAATTGTTTGAAGGTAGTAACCTTTGAAAATATAATAATTTTTATTTTTTTTAATGTGAATATAAATATTTAGTTATAATAATCTTAATAGTTTATAATAATGTAAACTCAATATAAAAATTTCTTTTGATAGATATTATAATAATGGATCAATAAATAAATTAATAAACTTGTATTAGAAGAATGATATAAATTAAATTATAATTGTAAAATCAAAATAAGATATTATATTAAAGAATATTTTTTATTTAAAATTTTGCCTCTTTAATGAGCATTTTTTTGATGAAAAATTAAATTATTTAAATTATTATGTCGCACTAATAATTATTTTGTAAGTATATTTCTATAAAAATAAACTGATAAATAATTAAAATGAATATTAAAATTATAATGAATACTAACAAAACTTGAGATTTATGACTTATTATTGGACTATACTATTATGGTTTAACAATTTATGGCTTTGGGTTTAAGTGTTTAGTCATTTTAGGATTAAGTCATTTAGTGGTTTAGTAGGTTTTATATAAAAAATAAAATAACAAAAATATATTTTTGTTATTTTTTCTCATTTTTGAAGGTTATAACCTTTGAAATAAAATAATTTTAAAATTTTTTTGAAAAGTGAATACAATATGAAGTTATAATAATTATATATAATATATAATTCAATATAAATTATTTTATTGATATTTATTATAATATGATCATAAAAAAAATAACCAATTATTAATAAGATAAATATTGTTTAAAATATATTTACAAAGCCTAAAATGACTCAAATCAAAGTGAAATATTTTACTAAATATAATTTTAACTTTTAAATTTTGTATACATTTATAAGCTTATATATTTTTGATTAAAAATAATTTATTTAAATGATATTTGTCTAACTATTAATTTATTTTTTAATTTATATTTTTATAAAAATAAACTAATAAATAATTAAAAATGTATATATAAAATTATAATGAATACTAATACAAATGAGATTTATGATTTATTATTTAGGGTATACCTATTTTAATGGTTTAAGTTTATTGTGGTTTTGGGGTGAATGAGTTTTATTGAAATAACAAAATAATTATTTTTATGAATTTTCGTGATTTTCAAAGGTTATAACCTTTGAAAATATAATAATTTTTTAATAGTACTAAAATATGAATACAATACTTAGTTATAATAATCTAAATAATTATATTTGTAGTAAATTCACTATAAAAAATTTTATTAATATATATTATTTTGATGATCAAAAAATAAATTAATAAACTATTATTAATAAGTTAGATATCAATTAAAATATATTTGCAAACCCAAAATTATTAAAAATCAAAGTAAACTTATATTACTAAATAAAATTTAAAATTTTTGAAAATTTTGTTTATTTTTATAGGCTTATTTTTTTTCATAAAAAAATAATTTTTTAAATTAATTTGTCTCACTTATTATTTATTTTCAATTAATATTTCTATAAAAATAAACTAAAAAATAATTAAAATGAATATTTAAAATTATAATGAATACAAATAAAAATGAGATTTATTATTTATTATTTAGGTTATATTGGTTTAATGGTTTGTATTTAGGGGTTTTGGGGTTTAGGAGTCTAGAGATTTAAATGTTTAGGCATTTAGTGGTTTATAAGTTTTATTTAAATAATAAAATAATAAAAAAATATTTTTGTGATTTTTTATCATTTTGAAGCCTATAGCCTTCAAAAATATAATAATTTTTAAATTTTTTTCAAATGTAAATATAATATTTAGTTATAATAACTTAATAATTATAAGACATTTTAATTGAATATAAGTAATTTATTGTTCGATATTATAACATGATCAAATAATAAATTAATAAACTATTATTAATAAGATTGATCGCAATTAAAATTTAATTGCAAACCTATATATATTGATTCAAAATCAAATTAAATATATTAGTAAATAATAATTTTTGTGTTTTTAAATTTTTTTATTTCTTTAGATAAGATTTATTTTTTTTTGATTAAAGATAATTATTAGAAATATATTGTCTTACTCATTATTTATTTTGTGAATGATATTTCTATAAAAAAATAAACTAATAAATAATTAAAATGAATATTTAAAATTATAATGAATACAAATTAAAATGAGATTTATGATTTTTTATATATGGTATACCGGGGTAATAGTTTGATTATTAAGGAGTTTTGTCATTTAGGAGTTTAGTAATTTGTGTTTTTAGGCATTTAGTGGTTTATAGGTTTTATTTATATAATAAAAATTTAAAATTCTATTTTGATTTTTTCTGATTTTCAAAGGTTATAAACTTGAAAATAAATAATTTTTAAAATATTTTGAAATGTGAATACCTGTATAATTATATTAATCCTACAAATTATATATCATATAAATTCAATATAAATAATTTTAATGATTGATATTATATAATGATCAAACATTAAATTAATAAACTATTATTAATAATATAAATATTAATTAAAATATATTTACATAACACAAAATGATTCAAAATCAAATCAAAATATATTACTAATAAGAATATTAATTTTTAAAATTTTCCTTCTTTTATAAGCTTATCTTATTTTTTATTAAAATAAATTATTTAAATAAAATTTGTCTCACTCGAAATTTATTTTATTTTTAATTTTTCCAAAAAATTATAAAACTATAAATAAATAAACTGAATATTTAAAATTATAATATATAGAAATACAAAGAGATTATTATTATTAAGTTGTATATAGCTGTTAAAAGGTTTATGTATTAGGGTTTCAAGATTTATGAGCTTACTGATTTAAGTAAGTAAGCATTTAATGATATATAGTTTTATTTAAAAAATGGTATAACAAAATTTTATTTTTATTATTTGTTATTTATTTTTAAGGTTATAACCTTTGAAAATATAATAATTTTTAAATTTTTTCAAAAATAAATTCAATATTTAGTTATAATAATCATTATATTTATATATCATATAAATTCAATATAAACTATTTTATTGATAAATATTCTAATAATGATCAAAAAATAAATTAATTATCTATTATTAATAAAATAGATATCAATATAATATAATTAAAAACTTAAAATGATTCAGAAACTAAGCAAAATATATTACTATATATTAATTTTTTATTTTAAATTTTTTTTTCTTTTAAAAAGTTTAATTATATTATTTTTTATGAAAAATATTTATATAAATTATATTTGGGTAACTCATAATTTATCTTTATTATTCAATATTTATATAAAAATAAACAAAATAAATAATTAAATTTGAATATTAAAATTAAAATTAAAAAAAATGCGATTTATTCTTTTATTATTTAGGTATACCGGTTTAATTTAAATTAGATCTGTCTCACTAACTAATTTATTTTGTAATTATTTTTCTATAAAAATAAACTGATAAATAATTAAAATAAAAATTAAAATATACTGAATAATTAAAATAATTTATTTTTTTCCTCTCTCAACTCTAGAATGATTGCTAAAGCTCTAACCAAAATAATATGGCTTTTAGTTTATCTATATTATGTTTCATCATATTTGATTTGAATCACTGAGCTAATCAAAGGGGTGTAAATTTGACTAATTTACGTTAACAGACTAAACCAAAATTGTACCCCTTGTTTTGAATAGCTAGTTGTTGAGGATGCTATTTATATTATTCATTGTAATTTTTTCTAAAAATAATCTCTAATGCACACACTCAAAGTAATTTTTAAAAACATAGTCCACCTCTAACAAAATAACCACCTTGTAGCCTATTAGAACAAACTAGCCCAAGGGTGGTTGAGCAGGGCAAGAAGTATGGGCTCTCTTCAATGAAGAATAAAAAATTTATTTTATAGGCATGTCTAAGCCTTTTTTTCATATCCTCATGGATATGAAAAGTATTATGTCCTCCTCTTTATATTAAATGATTATGTATACAAGCTCACAAGACCGAAAAAGGTGTAAATGAATCATATTCAAATCTATAGAAGGTTTAATCATTGCTCAAAATATTAGTCTTGCATATTGACACTTGAGGTCACAAATCAAAGGAAAAAGCCATAATGAATTCTCCAATCCTAAGAATTTTAGCCTATATAAGTTATAAAGAGTAGTAATCGAGATTTAAACTATTTCTAGGGTCATGAATTTTGCTCTTGAGGAATGTCCCAAAGTTACAAATCATTCCTAGTGGGAGGACTTTGCAATATAAAGATAAAATGCACAAGCTATGGTCATATCCAATACTATGACCTAGTATTATAGTGATTAATATGTATTCATGATCATTCTTAGTGACATAATAATATGTTTAACAGAGAGACACAAGTTATGGCATATTCTCAGTCTATATGATTTTGTATCTAGAGACAAAATATACAATCATGACCATTGCTAATGCTACAATAATCTAAAGCAAGAAAGAAGTGAATCCATAACTCACTCCTTGAGTCATGACTTTGTGTTACATATACATAAGGTAAATCTGTGACATTCCTAAAAGTTGTGAATTTCAATTTAAATTTAACACTTAGTCATTTGATTATAAAAGTGCAAAACATGAGATTTAGGATTTAGGGTTTATGGGTTAGGGTTATAGTTTATGTTTAAGGTTTATGATTTAAAGTTTATGTTTAGGGTTTTTTTTTGTTTTTTTTTTGGAAAATACACACTTTATTTATCATTTATGCACACAACTTACTAGAGACTAAAAAGCTGACTAATTTAGGCCATCCCACCAAATTCTATGCACCTTAATGATTCAATGCATAAAATACATAAAAAAACATAATGCCTAATAATTCCAAGCGTATGAATACAACTAAAATCACCTGGCATTCCCTGACTTCAGAGTTGGCATTGAGTCATTATTCGCACCGCATCATTTCCATTTTGTCAAGCCTTTTGGAGGAACCTGAATGATGCACCATATTAAAACTATGCAAATATAAGATTGTGCATGTGTGTGAAATGCAGCATCAAGCATTTTTTTATGTCATTGCTATGCAATGGAATACATGTAAAATTGAATACCCATAAATCCACAAGTCCATATCTACGGGCACTTTGTCAATTCATTCTCACCTGTGAATTCCACATTCTTTGCTCCAATGATAATCAAAAGAGTATTTCTTGGGTTAGAATGCTTCCTCCTCGAGCTCCAAGAAGTGGTGTATGTTGCACCAACAAAATATCAAAAAATATGCATGCATCGGTGTGCATGTGTGATGAGGTCCATCTCATAGTCTAATTATCTACGCGTACAACCAAGCTAGAATACAAGTAAAATTACAAAATCCTATAAAGATGGGTCTTCTGCTCCCGGAAGTGTAGCATCGCCTAATGTGTATTTACAAAATGCATTAGTGGGCCCCACTTAGAGATACTCATGGGTCAAGTTGCCCTCATTGCATGCTACATAGAGAACAGACAAGATTGTGTGTGTGAGTATGTCATGACCCGTCTGTACAAGTACATGGTGCATACAAAGTCCAAAATACTAATAAGTCTACAAACATAAACTACAACTTTGAATCTTTCGCTCCCGTGTGGCTAGTTTGGACTCCATTGCTTACTGGCCCTGCTTGGTGATGCTTCAGATTTTGTCGGCTCTCCAATTAATCATGGATTACCCGCTACTCCTGTTGGGCGATGGTTGGGTGGCCCTCTATGCTGCCTGATATGGCTAGTGGGACCCACTCTTAGCTACTCCCGGATTTACTCCCGACCACTTTCCTCGGTCTCGTCAATTGTCTGAATGTTATCATCCCGGCTTGCTAGTAGCGCCCTCTACAAGCTGGTTGCCCATACTTCTGGCTGCTTCTAGGACTTGCTGGCCCCTCTAAATGCTACACCAAAATGGACAAGAATATGTGCACGTGTTTTCTGTGGTCCGTCGCTATGTGTGTGTGGTGCAGCAGTGTCAGGGTTTAGGACTTTAGTAATTTAAGTATTTAGGTATTTTGTGGTTTATAGGTTTTATTTAAAAAATTAAATAACAAAAAATTAATTTTTATGATTTTTTCTCATTTTCAAGATTATAACCATTGAAAATATTATAATTTTTAATTTTTTTACAAATGTTAATACAATATTTAATTAAAATAATCATAAAAATTAAATATAATGTAAATTCAATATAAATAATTTTATTGATCAATATTATAATACTGATCATAATATAGATTAATAAACTATTATTAATAAGATAGATATTAATTAAAATATATTTGCAAAAGCTAAAATGATTCAAAATCAAAGTAAAATATATTACTAAATAATAATATTTTATTTTTAAATTTTTGATTCTTTCTATAAGCTTATAAATTTTTTTGATGAAGATAAATTATTTTTTTTATATTTGTCTCATTCATAATTTGATTTTGCAATTAATATTTCTATAAAAATAAACTAATAAATAATTAAAATGAATATTGAAATTATAATGAATACAAATAAAAATGAGATTTATGATTAATTATTTAGGGTATACTTATTTAATGGGTTAAGTATTTAGGAGTGTAGGAGTTTAGTGATTTAAGTATTTAGGCATTTAGTAGTTTATATGTTTTATTTAAATAATGAAATAACAAACAAATTATTTTTCAAATTTTTATTAATTTTGAAGGTTATAACCTTTATAAATATAATAATTTTAAATTTTTTTCAAATGTGAATACAATATTTAGTTATAATAAACTTTATAATTATTATCATCTAAATTAAAATAAACAATTTTATTGATATATTAATAAACTAAATATAAATATAAATATAATAATGATCAAAAAATAAATTATAAAAACTATTATTTATTGATAGATATTTATATATTATTTATAAATACTTAAACCTTTAAAGATAGTTTAAATGTTTAAGTATTTAAGGGTTTTGTGGTTTAGAAGTTTAATGATTTAAGCATTTAGGCATTTAGTAGTTTATAGTTTTATATAAACAATAAAATAACACAAAATTTATTTTTGTGATTTTATCTCATTTTCAAAGACGATAACCTTAAAAAATATAATAATTTTTAAATTTTTTCAAATATAAATATAATATTTAGTTATAATAATCTTGATAAATTATATATCATGTAAATTCAATATAAACAATTTTATTGATAAATATTGTAATAATGATCAAAAAATAAATTAATAATCTATTATTAATATGATAGATATAAATTAAAATATATTTACAATTCCTAAAATGATTCAGAAGCAAAGCAAAATATATTACTATATAATAATTTTTTGTTTTGTAAATTTTTTTTCTTTTAAAAAGTTTATCTATAATTTTTTTGATGAAAAATAATTTATATAAATTATTTTTGCCTAGCTCAATTTATTTTGTAATAATATTTATATATAAATAAACAAATAAATAATTAAAATGAATATTTAAAATTATAATGAAAAAAATTAGATTTATTATTTATTATTTAGGGAATTTGTTTTATTTTAAATTAGATATGTCTCACTAATAATTTATTTTGTAATTAGTTTTCATCAAAAAAATATAGATAAACTTTTTAAAAGAAAAAAAATTCAAAACAAAAAATTATTATATAGTAATATATTTTTCTTTGTTTCTGAATCATTTTAGGTTTTGTAATTATATTAAAATCGATATCTATCTTATTAATAATATATTATTAATTTATTTTTGATCATTATTAGAATATGTATCAATAAAAATATTTATATTGAATTTATTATATACAAATATAATGATTATTATAACTAAATATAGTATTCATTTTTGAAAAAAATTTAAAAATTATTATATTTTCAACGGTTATAAACTTTAAAATATCAAAAAATAAAAAAATAAATTTTTAAATTTTTTAATAACACTTATAAACGACTAAATGCATACACAATTAAATCATTAAACTCCTAAACCCCGTATTGCCAAAATACATAAACCATTAAACCAATATATACTACTAATAATTAATAAATCTAATTTTTAATTCTATTTATTATAATTTTAAATTTTCATTTTAGTTATTTATTAGTTTATTTTTATAGAAATATTTATTATAAAATAAATTATGAATGCGACAAATATAATTTAAAAAATATATATGCTTATAAAAGAAGTAAAAATTTAAAAATTAAAAATTGTTATCAGAAATATATTTTACTATAATTTTAAATTAATTTGGGTTTTGTAATTATTTTTCAATTAATATCTATCTAATATCAATAGTTTATAAATTTAATTTTGATCATTATTATAATATAGATCAATAAAATTGTTTATATTGAATTTATATGATATATAATTTATCAAGATTATTATAACTAAATATTATATTTATATTTGAAAATAATTTAAAAATTATTATATTTTTAAAGGTTATCATCTTTGAAAATGAGATAAAATCACAAAAATAAATTTTGTGTTATTTTATTGTTTATATAAAACCAATAAACTACTAAATGCCTAAATGCTTAAATCATTAAACTGATAAACCCCAAAACCCTTAAATACTTAAACATTTAAACTATCTTTAAAGGTTTAAGTATTTATAAATAATATATAAATATCTATCAATAAATAATAGTTTATTAATTTATTTTTTAATCATTATTATATTTATATTTATATTTAGTTTATTAATATATATCAATAAAATTATTTATTTTTAATTTACATGATATATAATTATAAAGTTTATTATAACTAAATATTGTATTCACATTTGAAAAAAATTTAAAGATTATTATATCTATAAAGGTTATAACCTTCAAAATTGATAAAAATTTGAAAAATAATTTTTTGTTATTTATTATTTAAATAAAACATATAAACAACTAAATGCCTAAATACTTAAATCACTAAACTCCTATACTCCTAAATACTTAAACCATTAAACCATTACACCCTAAATAATTAATCATAAATCTCATTTTTATTTATATTCTTTATAATTTCAAAATTCATTTTAATTATTTATTAGTTTATTTTTATAGAAAATTAATTGCAAAATCAAATTATGAATGAGACAAATATAATTTAAATAATTTATCTTCATCAAAAAAATTTATAAGATTATAAAAAGAATCAAAAATTTAAAAATAAAAAATTATTATTTAGTAATATATTTTACTTTGATTTTGAATCATTTTAGGTTTTGCAAATATATTTTAATTAATATATATCTTATTAATAATAGTTTATTAATCTATTTTATGATCAGTATTATAATATCGATCAATAAAATTATTTATATTGAATTTACATTATATTTAATTTTTATGATTATTAAAATTAAATATTGTATTAACATTTGAAAAAAAAATTAAAAATTATAATATTTTCAAAGGTTATAACCTTGAAAATAGAAAAAATCATAAAAATTAATTTTTTGTTATTTAATTGTTAAATAAAACCTATAAACCACAAAATCCTGAAATACTTAATTACTAAAGTCTTAAACCCTGATACTGCTGCACCACCACACATAGCGACGGACCACAGTAAACACGTGCACATATTCTTGTCCATTTTGGTGTAGCATTTAGAGGGGCTAGCAAGTCCTGGAAGCAGGCAGAAGTATGGGCCACCAGTTAGTAGAGGGCCCTACTAGCAAGTCGGGATGATAACATTCAGACAACTGACGAGACCGAGCAAAGTGGTCGGAGTAAACCCGGGATAGCTAGGAGTGGGTCCCACTAGCCATATCAGGCAGCATAGAGGGCCACCCAACCATCGCCCAACAAGAGTAGCAGGTAATCCATGATTAATTGGAGAGCCGGCAAAATCCGAAGCATCACCAAGCAGTGCCAGTAAGCAATAGAGTCCAGACCAGCAACACGGGAGCGAAAGATTCAAACATGTAGTTTATGGTATCTTATTAGTATTTTGGACTTTGTATGCACCATGTACTTGTAGAGACGGATCATGACATACTCTCACACACAATCTTGTATGTTCTCTATATAGCATGCAATGAGGGCAACTGGACCCATGAGTATCTCTAAGTGGGGCCCACTAATGCATTTTGTAAATACACATTAGGCGATGCTACACTCCCGGGAGCAAAAGACCCATCTTTATAGCATTTTGTAATTTTACTTGTATTCTAGCTTGGTTGTACACATAGATAATTAGACTATTAGATGGACCTCATCACACATGCACACCAATGCATGCTTATTTTTTGATTTTTTGTCGGTGCAACATACACCACTTCTTGGAGCTCGAGGAGGAAGCATTCTAACCCAAGAGATACTATTTTAAGTATCATTGGAGCAAAAGAATGTGAATTTAGAGGTGAGAATGAATTGACAAAGTGTCGTAGATATGGACTTGTGGATTTATGGGTATTCAGTTTTACATGTATTCCATTGCATAGCAATGACATAGGCAAATGCTTGATGCTGCAAGTCACACAATGCATAATCTTATATTTGCATAGTTTTTTATGGTGCACCATTCAGGTTCCTCCAAAATGCTTTGAAAAATCTGATGGAAAGGACGCAGTGCGCATAATGACTCAATGCCAACTCTGAAGTCCGAATGCCAGGTGATTTTAGATGTATTCGTATGCTTGGAATTATTAGGCATTATGTTTTTTTATGTATTGTATGCATAGAATCATTAAGGTGCATAGGATTTGGAGGGCTGGCATCAATTAGTCAGCCTTTTAGTCTCTTGTAAGTCGTGTGCCTAAATGATAAATAAGTGTGTATTTTCCAAAAAAAAAACTTAAATCCTAAACTTTAAATCCTAAAGCTTAAACCATAAACTATAACCCTAATCCATAAACCCTAAATCCTAAATCTAATGTTTTGCACTTTTATAATCAAATGACTAAGTGTTAAATTTAAATGGAATTTACAACTTTTAGGAATGTCACAGATTTATATTTTTGTATATGTAACACAAAGTCATGACTCAAGGGGCGAGTTATGGATTTAGTCTCTTTCTTGCTTTAGATTATTGTAGCATTAGCAATGGTCATGATTGTATATTTTGTCTCTAGAATACAAAATCATATCGATGAGAATATGCCATAACTTGTGTCTCTCTGTTGAACATATTGTTATGGCACTATGAATGATCATGAATACATATTTAATCACTATAATACTGGGTCACAATATTGGATATGACCATAGCTTGTGCATTTTATCTTTATATTGCAAAGTCATTGCACTAGGAATGATTGGAACATTCGATATTCCTCAAGAGCAAAAGTCATGACCCTAGAAATAGTTAAAGCTCGAGTACTACTCTTTATAACTTTCTATAGTTAAAATTCTTGGGATTGGAGATATCACTATGGCTTTTTCCTTTGATTTGTGACCTCGGGAGTCAATATGCAAGACTAATATTTTGAGCAATGATTAAAACTTTTTATACATTTGAATATGATTCATTTACACCTTTTTGGGTATTATGAGCTTGTATACATAACTCATTTAATATAAAAAAATAAATGATACTTTTAATATCCATGAGGATATAAAAAAAGGATTAGACATGCCAATAAATTAAATTTTTTGATTCTTGATTGAAAGAGAGCCCATACTTCTTGCCCTACTCAAACCGCCCAGGGGCTAGTTTGTTCTAATAGATTATTAATTTATTTTTTGATCATTATTAGAATATTAATCACTAAAATTGTTTGTATTGAATTTATATGATATATAAATATAATGATTATTATAACTAAATAAATTCGCTTTTGAAATAAATTTAAAAATTATTATATTTCTAAGGTTATAACCTCTGGAAATATGAAAAATAAAAAAAATAAATTTTTTGTTATTTTATTTTTTAAATAAAACCTATAAACTACTAAATGCATACACAATTAAATCAGTAAACTCCTAAACCCCGTAATGCCTAAATACATAAACCATTAAACCACTATATACTACTTAATAATTAATAAATTGAATTTTTATTTCAAATTTTTATAATTTTAAATATTCATTTTAATTATTTATTAGTTTATTTTTATAGAAATTTTTATTACAAAATAAATTATGAGTGCGACACATATAATTTAAATAATTTATTTTTACCAAAAAATATATATACGCTTTTAAAAGAAGTATAAAACAAATATTATTAAAAATTAAAAATTATTATCAACTAATATATTTTACTTTAATTTTGAATCAATTTGGGTTTTGTAAATATTTTTTAATTAATATCTATCTTATTATAAATAGTTTATTAATTTAATTTTTGTTCATTATTATAATATCTATCAATAAAAATTATTTATATTGAATTTATATCATATATAATTATTAATATTATTATAACTAAATATTATATTTACATTTCAAAAAATTTTAAATAATTATATTTTCAAAGGTTAAAACCTATGAAAATGAGAAAAAATTACAATTTTTTTTTGTTATTTAATTGATTAAATAAAACTAATAAACACTAAATGCCTAAAAACCTAAATCACTAAACTCCTAAAAGACAAAATCTATAATACTTAAACCATTAAACTAGTATACATTAATAATAAATCATAAATATCATTTTAATTTTTATTCAGTATAATTTTAAATTTTTATTTTATTTAATTTTCACTTTAATTTTATAGAAATATTAATTACAAAATAAATTATTAGTAAGACCGATGTAATTTAAATTAGACTGCTATACCAATAATAAATCTCTTTATTTTTAATTATCAATTTAAATATTCATTTTGATTATTTATTTGTTTATTTTTATATAAATATTAATTACAAAATAATTTATAAGTTACACAAATATAATTTATGTAAATTATTTTTTCATCAAAAAATTATAGATAAACTTTTTAAAAGAAAAAAAATTATGAAACAAAAATTATTATATAGTAATATATTTTGCTTTGCTTCTGAATCATTTTAGGTTTTGTAATTATATTTTAATCGATATCTATCTTAAAAATAATAGATTATTAAGTTATTTTTTCATCATTATTAAAATATGTATCAATAAAAATGCCTCTATATAGATAATCCTTTAAATCAGTATACCCTAAATAATAATTATAAATTTCATTTTTATTTGTTTTCATTATAATTTTAAAAATTCATTTTGATTGTTTAGTTTTTTATTTTTATATATGTATTAATTATAAAATAAATTATGAGTTAATAATATAATTTATAAAAATTATTTTATTCAAAAAATTGATAGGCTTATAAATTGAATAAAAATTTAAAAACAAAAATTATTATTTAGTAATATATTTTGCTTTGATTTTGAATAATTTTAGGTTTTGATATTATATTTTAAGTAATATCAATCTTATTCATAATAGATTCTTAATATTTTTTTTGATAATTATTAGAATATCTATCAATAAAATTGTTTATATTGAATTTATAAGATATATAATTATTATGATTATTATAAATAAATATTGTATTCACTTTTGAACAAAATTTAAAAATTATTATATTTCAAATGTTATAATCTTAAAAAATGAGAAAAAATAATAAAAATAAATTTTAGTTATTTTATTTTTTAAATAAAACCTATAGAGCATTAAATGCTTACTTACTTAAATTAGTAAGCTCATAAACCCCGAAACCCTAAATACAAAACCTTTAACAGCTATATACTAATAAATAATAAATCTCATTTTTATTATTTATTATAATTTTAAATATTCATTTTAATATTTATATTTTAATTTTTAGAAAAATTAATTACAAATAAATATCGAGTGAGACAGATATTATTTAAATAATTTATTTTTAATCATAAAAAAATATCAGCTTATAAAAAGATGGAAAAATTTAAAATTAAATATTATTATTTAGTAATATATTTTGATTTGATTTTAAATCATTTTATGTTATGTAAATATATTTTAATTAATATTTATATTATTAATAATAGTTTATTAATTTAATTTTTGATCATTATTATAATATCTATCATTAAAATTTTATATTGAATTTATATGATATATAATTTGTAAGATTAAAATAATTATACATGGTATTCACATTTCAAAAAATTTTAAAAATTATTTTATTTCCAAAGGTTATAACCTTTGGAAATCAGAAAAAATCTAAAAACAAATTTTTTATTTTTATTATAAATAAAACCTATAAACCACTAAATACCTAAAAAGATAAATTGATAAACTTATAAATGACAGAACTCCTAAATAATCAAACCATTAAACCAGGATACCACATATAATAAATCATAAATCTCATTTTAATTTGTATTCATTATAATTTTAAATATTCATTTTAATTATTTATTAGTTTATTTTAATAGAAATATTAATTACAAAATAAATAATGAGAGAGACAACTATAATTTTAATAATTTATTTTTAATCAAAAAAAAAATATAAGCTTATAAAAAAGTAAAAATTTAAAAACAAAAATTTATTATTTAGTAATATATTTTACTTTGATTTTGAATCATTATATATAGGTTTTGCAATTATATTTTAATTGCTATCAATCTTATTAAGAATAGTTTATTAATTTATTATTTGATCAATTTTATAATATCTAACAATAAAATTTATGTATATTGAATTTAAA